>JAIZFV010000145.1:0-55243 GCA_021234005.1 Nephelium lappaceum | reverse complement strand
AAAAAAACAACCCCAAGAAACAAACCCCAAGAAACAAAAGACATCAAATTTAACAATCAAAAACTCAACTTGAAGAGCTTGCTTCTCAAATTCACCAAAACCCGCCAATACGTCATAGCTCCTAGGCAAGTTCACCAAATAAACATACCACCATGAACTTCTCCCTTTACCCACTTCATATAACAAACAAACACTCAATCTCTACACATCAAACACAATCAGGTTTCAATTTTTTTTAAACAAAAAAAAAGTTTCAATCTTTAACTTTGAGAAAAAGAGAACCTGGGAGGAGGAGAGAAAAGGGTATTTGAGAAGCGCAAGGGAGAGGTGGTGATCGTCTTCCATCAAGCGTAGGGTGGTGAGGAGAGCTGTTTTGGGGACTCTGAGGAGCAAGTCTCCTTTGGTGAGGTCATGGAGAGCAGAGAGGCCTCGCCCACCGTTTTCAGGAAAGTTGGAGACTGTCAGAGAGTGAGAGAGACAAGAAGGGTTTTGATTTGTTGTTGAAGAAGAGGAGTCTGTGACCCCCAGATTGGCCGCCCATTGCAGCAACTTTTTCAGGTCTTTTGATTCTTCTTCTTTTATTTCTTCTTCTTCTTTTTCCATTGATGAAATGGAATGACGGCCCTGGCTGCTCTCAGTTGTTAAATAACATGAAACGACGATGTTTCGTTTATTTTTTATTTAAAAAAAAATGTTCATATAAAAATCGATATAATATCTACTAATTTAGTAGTAGCTAAAATTACGAATATGTATATTACTTTTTCTTGACATATACCAAGATATGTCATTGATTTAGGACACTGAACACAGCTAGAAACTAAATGTCCATAACAGGGGAGCAACAATTCACAAGAATTAAAAAAATTGCCCTCAAATCAAATGGTACTACCGTTCAAACCTTTGATATAGTGACTAAAAGAAGCAACATCAAGGGGGTGGTTGTCACTGACCACACCGCCAACCATAGATAATTATAATCTTTGACATTTATTTATTTTAAATTTGATAATTATTTTTCTTATAGATTAGATACAAGAATGAGATAACTTGATTAGAATATTTATTTCGCATTATGATAAGTTCTTTATAATCAAACTAATTTTTGGAATTTAATTCAATTCATTTTTTGTTTTTGATCCAAAAACATATCTCAAATGATGTGGTAAATAATTTGTAATGAATGTTCATATTACAGATGCTTATCATGTTTATAAAGTAGTTATTATATAAAGAATTTGAGTAGTATTGCTAAATGCATACATTAATTATCGGTTGTCTTCTATAATTTCTTCTTTAGAAATAGGCAGCACAAGTTGTAATACTTCTTATTTCATAATTTGATTTTTTATAATCAAACAATCATTTATTTTGGGGAATAAGCTTTTTGTCTCAAAAAATTAAAACTTCAGTCTTTCATGGTGTTTTTACATTGTCAATAATATTTACAAAATATTAGAAAAAATTCTTAATACAATAGCTTTTGTCATAATATATCAAAGACCCATAAATTTACAGCTTACAAAAGCAGTTGATATTTATAGCACTAAAATTTACAACTTATTATTTTTTTCCTTAAAACAAAGGTTAATATTTTAAAAAATGAAATAAAAACTAAAAACAAAATACTATATTAAACCTTTGTGTTTATTTTTTTTTTCCTTTTTTCACAACAATGACACTTACTAAGTCGAAGTTCTGCTAACATTGTCAAGATAAAATATATATGCTGATGTACATGGTTCTAAAATATGTAAGATGATTATTGACCCTCTCACTATAAATACAAATGGAGATGTATTACCGTAGGTGGTAAGGAGAACAGGAGATGTATACAACATAATACCTCTAGCTATAGGTGGTTATATATTTCTTAATCTTCCAAGACGTTGGAAGTTTAATCTTCTCTAAACACATATTATAGCTTATGGGGGTACTTTTTCCTCCTAGTGTGGAGTAATTGTCTCCTGTTCAGCTTTGGAAATGTATACACCAGCTACCCTCCCAAGAATAGAGATAGTAGCCCAAGGTAATTTGATAGGTTGGATTAAGCAGACTGATCCTGAATTGGTCTAAATGAAGAGAGGGCCCTTTCTTTCTGGTTCTACGATGTTGGTTTTTGTTTTCAAAAACGCATCAATTGGGCATGGACATATAGCTCTAGTCAATTGGGCTTAAAACTAAAATGTCTGGCCTTTCATTTTATTTTTGGATCTAGCTATACCACACACTTCAGTACCATCCCAAAGATTAATGCAGAAATGGAGGGGATTTGTGAGACAGATTCATGAAAACATATGTTCCCATTTCCATTTCCATGTAAACCTGCTTCATGTTATGGTTTTATTGATTTTCTTTCTTTTTAAAAAAACTGATATCTTATTAATCAAGAATTATCATAAATGGGAAATTAACTAGTGATGATATTTATTACGAGGGATTGAGCCCCGATTTCGTACAAGGAGGAAAAATATTCAATTGCCTACACTAATAGGTGGCACATAATTTTTTTTTTTTTAATAACGTGGGTTTATTGATTTTATATAGTTTCATTTCATATAATATGTAGAGAGAGAGAGAGAGAGAGATAAGAAAAATTTTCCCGAATTGTTTTGCTTCGCACCCCGAGATTGATGCTGCTGGTTTCGCACGTGCTTTGATTAACACTGTTGTTGAAGTTTGACCGGCAGCAACATCAAACTCATTTACATTGATTTGCCTAATTTTCTTTAATTAAAGTCAGAATCTTTTATTAAAATATTCAACTTTGAATTGAATACATAGTGTAGCTTGTTACGCGCATGTCTTCTCACGTGTGTAAGTGGGTGGCTTCAAACGTCGTGCCACATTAGCTCTCAAAATTAGGAGGAGGTTTGTACAATTTAGCCGCACTAAATTCATTAGATTTAATGTGCCATATATATCATCACCCAATTTATATATAACAGTCTATTTAATAAATACTATTCATTCAGTGTGACAACATGTCAAATTTGAGTTAGTTTTCCAAGTATCAATTGTTAAACTGAACTTCTTCAGCCTAATTTCCGGACCTAGTGCATATAGTAGAGAAATAACTACCGATATTGAAAATATTTTTAGCGTTAGGACTACTTACTCTTAATATTATATTTTTTTTGACATAACTGTTTGAAAAAAGAAGTTAAACGTAAGAAAATAAAAGCCCAATGTTGCCAATTATTTTAAGTTTGCTACCGATCAAATCAAGGATCTTTCAAGACTGAACGAAATCAACAGTCGAAAACTAATTTTCACTATATGGAGCGGTCTCTCACATCTTTTTGCCCACATGGATTATTTGGTGTGGAATGGAGTACAAGTTGTACTATGACCAAGGCCAATTGCAGATATGGAGGGCCTAACAATGTTGCATTGCAGTAAAGACATGAATTTAATTATTTATGGTTGATTTATAAATGAATTGTATAACTACCAATATTGAAATCTTTTGAGCATTAGAACTAGTTACTTTTAACATTATTTTTTTCTAACATGAATGTTTGAAAAAGAGGTTAAACATAAGAAACTAAAAACCTAATACTGTCAATTACTTTAAGTTTTATACCGGTCGGATCAAAAATCTTTTAAGACTAAACGAAATTAATATGGAACGGTCTCCTCACACCTTTTTGCCCCGTGTGAGGTCATTCGGTGTGGAATAGAGTACAAGTGGTACTATGACAAAGGCCAGTTGGGCCTCGCATTGTTGGATTGTGGTAAAGACATATATGTCATTGTTTATTGCTGATTTACAAATGAATTGTCACACCACCTCACTTTGGATGATAGAATTTGAACGATATAACCAAGACACGATTTATCAACCAATTTGGAGAAAAAGTTCTTGAAAGATAAGACAGATGTCGCTAGAAAGAAAACATTTTCTGTTAATTATTTTACATCATGTAGTACCATATTAATAAATGGAGTGCACTTTACTTAAAAACTTTTTTTATTGCACTTAAAAATAATCGAGACTAAATGAAATCAGATATTAATGATAAAATCCAAGAAGCAACTTCTATACGAAAGAGAGTAACCTACACATAAATAAAGGAGTCGCTCACATCTTGGTGAGAGGAAAATTAACCTTTTTTATACCAAAGGGGTGTTGAATCATGAACACCCAGATGAGCATGGTAAACCAGTAATGTTTACCACA
This sequence comes from Nephelium lappaceum, assembly GCA_021234005.1. Classification (NCBI taxonomy): domain Eukaryota; kingdom Viridiplantae; phylum Streptophyta; class Magnoliopsida; order Sapindales; family Sapindaceae; genus Nephelium; species Nephelium lappaceum. The sequence continues at coordinate 51,060 of JAIZFV010000145.1, read as the reverse complement.
AGCCACTTGTCGCACTTTATTTAATTTGACTAATAGAAAGTTTTGTAGTGTTACATCTAATTATTATCTATCAAAACTCTACTAGGACGAGGGCATGTCATTAGATAAGATCAATAATTCTTTTGTTTCAATATGTAGTTATTATATTTTCATAAATACACGTTTCTATTTTTAATTAAATGATTATATATTGTTATCTCGTATTTGTTACAAGATTTGTATTTTACTTTATTATTTAAAAAAGGTTTGAGGAGATCTCTCCTCTAAATTGTATAAATAATTATGTCATTCATGTGTTAATAGTATCTTATCTTAATAATTATCAAATGTTGATAGGAATATTAAAAAGAAAAAAAAAATCGAAAATGAAGAACACTAAAAAGAAAAAATTGTAAAATGATTAGCTAGCTTTTCAAATTAAAGATAATTCCACAAGTAAACAGTTAATACATATTAGCCTAATTTTATATAAGATTGTGTCAACATGGCATAAAAAAATGGAATAAAAAATTTATATTTATATTTCAAAATTTGTGAAAGTGTTCTGACATTAAAAAAATGGGTTGATTGCAATAAGAGGTTTTCAATAAAAGCTTAATATTCAACTAATTACATTAATTGCTACAGTTACCCTTATGAAGGGTCACAGTCCATCCATTTTAATAGATGACTAAGATTGGATGAAAAAATGTTAAAAACACCATAGGGTTTATGTTGTGTTGTTTGTCTGAAAGGAAGAAGTGGATACTTCAAAAAAATAAAATAAAATAAAGAAGTGGAAGAGGCCGTGACTTTGCAATTGAAGAGGGGAATGAGCTAGATTTGCAATAGAAGGTGGAAGAGGAGCTGGATTTTTGACGGAAGATGAGGGAGGAGTTGGAATTTCTACGTTAAGCACATGAGTTCACCTTGACTATCGTCTCTTCTCAAAGGCACCACAGCCTCCATGACATCTTTTCTATGACCAAGCCATCCGCGCTTAGACTTCTGCCAAACCCACAAAGAACCATCATCTTTAATAGCTACAGAGACAATACCAAACGTAAATGCAGCACAAACATTTACTCCATCCAGCCCTTCTACTATTTCCGGTTCATTCCATGTATCTTTGCTTATAATCAAAACTTTCTAATCAGTAAACTTCATAGCTAAACATATACATTTATAGCAAACTCCTTTTCTATGGTAGACGTCGTCCACGTGTGGAACATTTTCAGTACACTAATTTACATCAATAAAATTTCATTCCATTTTCAAAAACCATCACTATTAATGGCAGAAAATGAATTTTTTTAATTAAAAAATTGTGAGCTTTTGAATAATTTAGACATAAACACAAGAACTTGACCGACACATACATGTTGTCTCAAACAATAAGCCAAAATGAAAACCCAAAAAAGATCAGATTTTTGACCTAGGTTCGAGATCAGCACCATTGCGATCGAGCTTGTTGCAGCCCCACGGCTAGAGATCGCCATCGGAAGCGACAGCAAAAGAGTGGTAGTGCCCAGCACTGACACTGCTGACATCAACGAGGAGTCTAGGGACTGAGGTGGGCTCATAGGCGTCGTCATCAATGCCCTTCAGTGAAGCCAACAGACCCAGGGCTCTCCACGTGCCGTCTCCTAAAGTTATCAACACGGTGCTTAACAATAGTTCGAATCTTTTTAATAACCCTATTAAGATAGCAAACTGCAGCTTCCTTCTCCGAATAATGCTTAGAAACTACAACAATGAAATGGGCAGGCTTTAGAAGATTGATCTTCATCTCCAAATCAGTGATGAAGTTATGGCGTAATTGACTTCATGCATTTCCTCTCCTCTCTCGCTCTCTCTTTATACACTTTTTCTTGAACCAAAAGAAAAGATGAAGCCATGATTTGCACCTCTTAGATGAAGGAGGTCAGCCTCATTATGATGGAGTGTCCACCATTTCTTTTTTCATTGGAGAAGACAATCATCAGCGATGGTTTTTTTTTTTTTTTTTTTTAAATATTATATAATTTTAATATTAAATTGTTAAATTTGTTATTTCATGATTTAAAGTGTATTGCATTAACCATTTTTTCCCAATCCTCTAGTCAACCGTTGCATTAATCGAGACCGACTAACGGTATTGGAGCCTGCTGCAATTAAAAGGATTTGTTGAATATTAAGCCATATTAGAAAACCTTAGGATAAGTTATTATAGTTAACCCTAAAAAAATAAATGCAAGTTTTTCTTTGATAATTTCTTTTACTCCTAACATTTGCTCAATTGTTAAAATACATTTTAAAAAATGTTTAGGTTACACTTTAAGGAGAATTTATATCAATACAAATTCAGACAAATAAAATTACTTAAAATTTATTATTAGTACAAATGATCATAAATAAAAGTTAGCATCTCAATTGATATATATATATGTTTAAAAAAATACATATATGAATGAAGTTTATTATGCAAGATATACCAATTACATGATACCTATGTATTATCGAAACAAACATATAAAATGATTCCATTTTTATTGTTATTCTAATTTTTATTTTCAAAAACCCAACTATTCTAATTCCGTAAAAGGCTTAATAAAGGAAGAATACATTTGAAAAAAGAATGTTTGTTTAGGCAAGGATTCATTGCATAACAAAAGAATGTTAGATGAATGCTTGAACGAATAATAACAAACGACGTGATGAGTCGGTTTGGTAGGAGCAACTCACACCCATTTGTTGGCCCCTGCCAATGAAAGCAAATAGGCAACGTGTAAAGCCAGAGGACCATCAAAAAACATGTGGCTCCCCCGATAAGACATTTTGTTCATTTAATTTTAGTACTACCACCATTTTTCGACACTTTTCAGTATTTGCAGAAGAGGACAAGAGTCTTTGTCAAATTCCACTTTTTCGCAAACGTTAATAGTTTCCTCCACTATTGGGCCCCCACAGATCCTCCGCTGATCCTCCCGGGGATCCAGCATTTTCACCCACCATCCACTCATGAGTTGCCACGTGTACTTTACACACCCAAGTGCATGTTCTCTGTATCTGATAACCTTATCTTCCTCTCATTGGCCCGTCTCTTCAAAGGTGGATTTCTCTTTTACTCATTTGCCTATTTTCTTCGATTTGGGGGGTCGGGTTGAATTGGCCGGTACAAAGTTTTAGCTCAGGTTATCTTTTATTAGATTATATTTGATTCATTTTACTGTTGAATTCGTTATAAACTTAAAAAACAAAATGTATATATTTGATAAATTTAACATTTATAAAATATTTAATTAAAGTGGTTTGATTATCTTATCGATTGAATAAACTTATTTATCGATAACCACATTTAAATATTATTTAATAATCGTTTTTATAACTAATCTAATAATTATTATTGATGAATAATTTTATTTGATCAGTAAGTTAGTTAAACTCAAAATTAATTTGACTGTCTTATGAGTTAATAAACTTATTGATCAATAACTATTATTGAATATTTTTTAATAACTATCTTTACAACCAATTCTAAAATTGTTGTTGACGAATAAACTTATCAAATCAATAAGCCAATCAAACAAATTTATTGGTTAATAAAATTATCCATTAATAATAATTCTTTAATATTTTTTTATAATTATCTTTATAATTAATTTAAGATGGTTATAAAATATTTTAATTTATTTTTAGGATAAATATGAACGTATCCTCTGTATGTAACTTAAGAATATCCGCATTAAATTTGGAGGCAATCACAATAAGACAAGAAAAAAACCGAGAGACAGCAAGTGAATCACTTCTCTACTGACAAATATGACAAATGACAATGGTGGTTTATTAATGGAACAAAAAAAAGTGAAAAAAAAAAAAAAAAGAAACTCAGGTGTATGTATATAACATGAAAACATTTTTCACTAGATAAAAAAATACATCGAGAGAGACAAGTCTTAAAAGAGAGAGAGAGTGTGAGGCTGTGAATGAGGGAGGTGGTGGTCTCTCTGGAAGAGTGGAGAGAGTTTTTGGTGGGTAAGGTCTGGTTTATTTGTTGATGTATGTGTATGTGTATATATATATTTTTAGTGGTCGTTGTTAGTTTATTGGTGATGTTGATACTTTTTATGCAACTTTTTGTCTATGTTTATTTTAATTGGATTTGCTGTTCTTAGTGGTTCTTGCCAACAAAGGGTAGGCTTTTTTTTTGGTGGTTTTCATATTGTTGTCTCCATTGTCTTGTACAGTTTCTGGTTGTTTTTGTGGGAAAAAAATGATGGGGTTTTGATGAAGTTGAAATGGGGTTGGGAAGAAGAGAAAGTGGTTGGTAGTTTACATGTAAAGTTTTGATTTTTATGGTTTTGAGAGAGTTTTTGAGAGACCCCATGTTGTGATTCGTTGTTTGTTTGATGTTTATTAATGCTGTGGTTTGTTTGATTACAGTGAGTTGAAGCTGAGTCTGGTTTGATGCTGGAGGGATTCTGAGTTGGTTTTGGAATTGGATAAGCTTGTCTGTTCGTTTGCTTTGTTGTTGTATTAGGTGAAGTGGGTTGTGTTTGGATTTGATTAAAAGAATTGAAAAGATAAAGACTTGGATTGGTTCTTTTGTGAGTTTCGAGTTTGGAGATAGAGGAAGAGAGGGAGGTTAGGTGACTAGAATCTCAAGTTTCCAACATGTCTGTTGCATTACTTTGGGTTGTGTCACCAAACTCACAGTTGTCGAATTGCTTCGGGTTTATTGATTCGGTTAGGGATGGAAACCGGCTGATATATTCGTCAAGATTGGTGAGCCGGGATAGGAGTTCCATGTTTGATTGTAGAGGCAAGAAGGGTAGGAAGCAGAAACGGTATGCTTGCTCGATCAACGTCCCTGAAATATCCAGTATGGTGGCAAGCACGGCTGATGAGCTAGTCGTGTCTTCAGAAGAAAAGGTTTACAACGTGGTGCTGAAGCAGGCAGCTTTGATTAAGGAGCAGTGGAGGTCCAGGCCAGATCTTGATGTGAATCCGGATGTTGTTTTGCCAGGAAATTTGGGCTTGTTGAGTGAAGCTTATGAACGGTGTGGAGAAGTATGCGCGGAGTATGCCAAGACATTCTACTTGGGTTAGCCTTATTTTATGTCTGTTCCTTAATCAATACAAAAGTTCGAAGTGGAGATATGTATCAGTACGTTTTTATAGTATATTCTTATTGCTTTTGCCTTTTCCAGGAACTCTGCTAATGACCCCTGAAAGACGAAAAGCTATATGGGCGATATATGGTTCGTCACTGTAACTTTAAATCATAGTGCTTCTTTGCTTTTTTGTTTTACGATTCAATATCATCTTGATTGATTTGCTTTAGAATTTCGAGGCACCAGAGTATTAGATTATTAAAGGAACTGCACGAAGTTGAGAGGGAAAATTTAAAAGTATGGAATTATTGATTGTGCTTACATTTGTATTTTCATGATTTAATATTGTAATTTGAATTTTACAAGTAAGGTTAGTTGCGTACTGAGTTTATGAATGTTAGGTTCTCTGAATATTGACTTTTTAGGTGATGGTGACTTCTTGTCCATTAAGATAGTGATTAGGAAACAAACACTCTTCTCTTTAAAAAAATTGTGTTTGTTTTGTTTTTTTCTTGTTTTTTCCCGAGGGAAGGATGAGTTATGGTTGCAGTAAGCCTTCCCTGACAGAGAACTCTCCGATCCCTGATATGGTTAAATTCAATCCCAAGTCTTTGTTACGACTCTTTAAACCGGACCTTGGTTCTCTCAATTTAGCTACAGTTTTCCATCTTACATTGGACCACTATAACACAAGTTTAATAGTAAGAATCAACTAAACCAGAAACTCTACTGCTGTATCGTTAGCATTTTGAATCACATCTCTACTATAATTAACTAAACCGTGTGTTTTGAACTTGGATTACATTACTTTAAAGCTGGACTTCTGTAAATTTCAAGTTATAGGCCAAGTTAAGGTTTGTTCTTTCCACTTTTGGGAAATTGTAAAATTAGATGCGTGTGTAACCATTTGGGAATTAGATGCGCATCTAACCATTTGGTGCTGAAGCAGTGCAAATACATCCATACATATATATATATATATTTATTTATTTTGTCTATTGTTTCTTACAATCTCTTCAAAATGCAGTGTGGTGTAGGAGAACAGATGAGCTTGTTGATGGACCTAATGCTTCACACATAACTCCAACGGCTTTAGATAGGTGGGAGTCCAGGTTGGAAGATCTTTTCCAGGGTCGTCCGTTTGATATGCTTGATGCTGCCTTATCAGACACTGTAGCCAAGTATCGTGTTGACATTCAGGTCAGACTTTGTTGGTTAGACCAAATTATATTTTAACCAGAAAAGGGTTGCTATATTGTCTTTTATAGTATTTTGACATCTCATTTTGACCGAGTGGCCCTTGAGTCTAATGGTTACCCTTGAGTCTAATGGTAATTAGATAAAATAACACAGCTTTTGCTTTAGCTTTAATATGTTTTATGATGTTAAAATCTTATATATCATGATACTTGTAGTGGCTTCATGCCATTTTTGGGTTTCTGATTCATCCTTCAAGAATAAAGCTATAAAGAGGTGACATTTTATGATATTCTATGAGTTACTCAGTCTCCTTAAATCATCAGATTATATATTAGGTCAGGCTTTTGAACTTGGGAGTCAGTAGTGAATGTATATTTCATCTTTGCGAACTATTCAAGTATAATCTTTGTACTTTTCACCTTTGCTAAAATTCTGTTCTCTATCTTTTCAACATTTCTAGTAAGTTGACCAGTCTCACTTTTCCGTCACTTAGCCTAAAAATGAAAAAGGAAACATATTCTTTTTATCACGATGAGTCTTGTATAACGAAGCATACAGCAATTCTTGTTTAGCCAAGCATATAAAAGATTTCGTGGGCATGGCCTGCTTGTTATAATTTCTAAATAATAACTAAGTATAAGAGTACGCTCTCATACTCTACTTCTGTCTTCTATTAGTGCACAGAAATTTCTTTTAGGCAAGATAGATCATATTCTTGCAAGTACTTCGAGCATATAGGTCATCTTCTCAATTCAAGAATAACGCTATGAAAGTTTGTTTTGCACTGAAAGTTGTCAAACTCTTAACCGAAGTTATTGAACTCCTGTATTGCAGCCATTCAGAGATATGATTGAAGGAATGAGGATGGACCTTAGGAAGTCAAGATATAAAAACTTTGATGAACTATACCTCTATTGTTATAATGTTGCTGGGACCGTTGGACTAATGAGTGTTCCAGTCATGGGCATTGCCCCCGAATCAAAGGCATCCCCTGTGAGCATTTTCGATGCTGCACTGGCACTAGGAATTGCTAATCAGCTCACCAACATACTCAGGGATGTTGGAGAAGAGTAAGTACAGTCTAATGGTAGATTTTATTTTCCTCTTTTCTTTGCAGTATAAGTTGATAGATAGTGCCTCATTACAGTTAACATGAATAAATGAATGAAGCAAATTTTTTTTTTCTTAGTTCTCATGAGAATGAATCAAAAACATTAGTTGAAACTATCTGCTTTCTTCCACTAACAACCTCTGTTTACCTCTTCAGTGCCAGAAGAGGAAGAGTTTATCTACCACAAGATGAGTTGGCGCAAGCAGGGCTTTCGGATGAAGACATATTTGCTGGAAAGGTGACGGAGAAATGGAGACGTTTCATGAAGAGTCAAATTAAGAGGGCTCGGATGTTCTTTGACAAGGCAGAGAACGGTGTGACTGAGCTGAATTCAGCTAGTAGATGGCCGGTAAATAATTAACGAACCCTTTTGTGTTACAAGTTTTGCTAGTAAGATGCCTGAAAACAATCATTCTTTCTCCCTAATGATCGCATACAACAAGCGTCACTATTATATTTGTTCTAAGCTAATCACTATTATAATTGGAATTATTGGAATCACTTGTTAAAGTGTTGCTATCGGTTGTGCAGGTATGGGCATCGTTGCTGCTGTATCGCCAAATATTAGATGAGATTGAAGCCAATGATTACAACAATTTCACAAAGAGGGCATATGTTAATAAAGCCAAGAAGATAGCTGCTTTGCCGAATGCGTATGCAAGGTCACTCGTACGTCCGTCCAAAAAACCTATTCCGACTAAAGTATAAATTGAATAGTGAACATTAAATCTCGAAACGAGATATATAGTTAAAATAAAATGAAAAAGAAAGATGAAGATAGAAAATCATTATTTGTATATTAGAAATGGTCGGAATTCAGCATGTATGTTGATTAAATGAAAATAGTAATTTCAATTCATATTGACAGGCCAATGCTTCTGATCCCCTGGAAAGGAAAAGTTTTAATGTATCTGAGGTATACGTCCAAATTGTTTATATCATCCTGTGCAGAATGAGTCACACATATCGTTGGAAGTATGGTACGTATGTGCATTGTAATAGTCATCTATGGTACTTGTTAACATGCTAGTAAAGATTTTATGTAGGATCTATTTTGGATTTTTCTTGAAATTTTAAAAATTGGTATAAACTTCACCTTAAAAGAGGGTTGAGAATTAGTTTCGGAAAAAAAAAAAGGAGGGTTGAGAATTTCAAGGATTATTGTGAATATTTTAAAGTATGTAGGAGATGGTTTTAATTAAGAAAACCATTGCGTGTACCTAGTAAATTAGCCAATTAGCCCATAAAAGACGAAGTTTCATTCATTTAAGGTCATACCGTCAGTGGTATGGTTCAGTGTGCATCAATCAAGTTTGGAATCATGATTGAGATTAAAATTAAATAATTTACATCTCCAAAAGAAATTATTTAATTATTTAAATAATTAAATAATTTATTATCTAGATTCGAGGCCAAATGCGGACCACAATACATATAATAATTTCTTCTAGTTTGTCAAAAAAAGAAAAAAGAAATCTCTCCTAGAAAAGTATACACAACCTTATTTTATTAAATATACATATTTTTTTCAACTAGTCTCCGCATTATAGTGGTATGATTTAAGTTTGAATCAATCACATTCCGAAATCATGATTGAGATTTAGAATTAAATAATTTAAATCTCCAATAAAAAAACTACATGGTTATTATATAGATTCAAGTCCAAATACTGATCCCAATACATATAATAATTTCTTTTAGAAAAGTATACACAACCTTATTTTATTAGACATACATAATTTATTCAACGAGTCTATGCATTACAATGGTACGGTTCAGTTTGAAAATCAAACTCGGAATTTATAATAAGTTCAAGTCCAAATACCAATCACAGTTAGACATATAATAATTTCTTTTAAAAACGTATACACAACCTAATCTTATTAGACACACACATTTTATTAAGTCTATGCATGGTGACATAATACGTCTCATTAAAACGTTTTCTTGTAAATAAAAAGAACTAGTAATTAGCGAGCTTCATAAATTGCTTCCAAGCAGGTCGGTTTGAAATGTCCTGCCACCAAGCATGAACATGCTCCCTTTCCTTCACCAACTGTGCCAATCCAACTTCATCTATCAAATATCTCATCCCCGGCATGTGGCTGAGGTCAGCCAGCGAGTCTGACTCTCCGGCGAGGTACTTGCTCTTCGAAAGGCGGCCTTCATAAACATCGAACACCACCTTGAGCTTTTGCTTAGAGGAATCAGCTAGGTTGGAGTCGCCGACCTGCCCCAGGCGGGGCAAAACCACCAAATTATACACTATATTATAGACCAATTTATCGAAGGTGTGGGCTTCTACTTCCACCCATTGGTCCACCATGGCTCGCTCCTCCAACCTAGTTCCAAGTAGATTCGGACCCTGTTTGTAGTACTTTTCTGCGTAGTATCGAACTATTGCCCTGGACTCTATTAATATAAGAGTGACAAGTTGGAGGGAACTTAATAAAAGGATTTTTAATTAATATAAAAATAATGATAAAGTATAGAGAAGAAAAAAGATAAATTTCACTTAAGTACAGAAATGTTTCTTTTATGTTTTAAAATCTCATACTTAACGGGTTGATGAATTATTGTAACTTGTTAAGAATAATTAATATTTATGCACCCTAAATATTTACTTTTTAAACTGTCAAGATCTATTGAGATTAATCTCTATTTACATAGTCTGGATATCTATTCTCATAATCAGGAGATATCTAATCTTATATATTCTTTATAACTGCTTAAAAATATATGAAGTAAGATATAATTGATGAGAAGACGCATAAACATTTGATTTTGGAAGTAATATGCAACCATAAAGATGCATTTAAATATTTCGTACTATTGTACTTGTCACATGTTTTTGTGTAAAGCATTTCAAAATGCATATGAAAAAGAAAAAGAAAACTTGTTGGGGCTTTATAACGGATTTGGTAACATTGAATTTGAGATTTTATAATAATATATTTAGACATATGCACACTTTTGTTTCTTTTTTTGAAAAGCATATACGTAGAATCTACTAGGATAGCAAAACAATTTTTTCTTGTTTGATTAATATTGGGATGCAATATTATGTCTGACTTACCAAAAAGTCTTAAATCGCCATCTTCAATGACCGGAACTTGCCCAAATGGCTACAACAAAACAAGATTGACATTAATTTCGCCTGATATGACACATATAAAACCAATATTGCAGTGAGAATCCCAAGAACAAATAGTGCGAGCACAAGAAAAAGCACAAAAGAAATCAATTAAATCTTTTTAAACACTATCCTCTCTTTGGTAAGTGTGTTATCTTTCATTTGCCAATTATCTAATATTAAAACATTCAGTTTTTTTTTTTTATTAGTTTTAAAACTCGGTATATCTTTCTGCTGATATAAAAAAAAAAAAAATTCTATCAATCTATATAATGCTTCTTTGATTAGGACTTTTTGATAAAACATCTTAGAATTTGATTTTATAACGTTACAATATATATATATATCTAATTTGGTAACGATGTAAAGTTGATTCCGTAACATTACAAAATCAATAATTCTAAAATTATTTTAAGATTGTCCTGTCTAAAATATACGTAAATTTATTCTACATAATAATAAATTAAGTAATTATCTTTTAATCTTTATGTACACATCCATGTTAATGCAAAATTTCTATTTTCAATAATATAACTTGGTATAGCTCAACCTAACAATATCTCTGGTCGGATTTATCTCCATTGTAAACGGCATCTAAAAGAACAAACTAATTCTTGCCTGCAGAAGGAGAAACTCCGGACGTTTTTGCTCGTCTTGATCGAGATCAACATGAACGATTTCAAATTCGACACCCTTTTCAAGAAGACAAGCCAAAACTCTCTGGTGGCAAGCTGCTCTAACTGGACCATAAACTTTAACCACCATTTTTTTTCGTTCCGTGGTGTATGTTTAGTAACAATTTAGGTCATAGTATTTGTAGGTGAAATTTTTTGGATTTTTCAATGGTGATAACATGGTGGTTGCCACGTTATAGCTTCTGCCAAAACTAGTTTATCTATTGGTTAGGAAACTCAGAAAAAATACAAGTAGATAGAACACATGTAAGTGGACGATTTCCATGTAATTAGATTTTGAAATCGAATATAAATAATACTAATCTCTAATATGCTTCGATGATTAAGCAATATAAGACATTTCAGATTTTATGGCACCTTGCATCTTGCAAAATTCTCAGTTGCTGTCTCTTGGCATGTTTCTTTTGTAGTTTGGCAACAATTTACAACTACCAAGTTGTCAGTTCGTGATTGACTAGAGAATAATTTAATGTTTCGCAAGCGTAACTAGTAAATAAACAAAGAGTAGTAATTAATATTTGCATATAAGAATGATGAAGTTGCAAGTTTAGGAGGACCATATTGGTACGGTTATAATTATCTTTTAAAACCATCATTATTAGCTATTCTACAAAATAAGGTGGTGTTTGACACCGTTTTTAAAAACCATTTTTTATTTTTAAAATGAAAAATGCTTTAAAATGTATTTAACTATTGTTTTTAAAAATATGTTTTCAGAAATAAAAAATACGTTTTCAAAAATGTTAAGACAAAAGTAAAAAATGATTTTTTTTTTCATTTTTTATATTTTTCAAAAACTATTTTCATTTGCACAGTAAAATTTAAAAAAAATAAAAACACTCATCTTTATTAGTGACATTGCTATTTTTAAAAATATTTTTCATCCAAACAAATTTTTAATTTTTACCCGTTTTTAAAAATAATATCAAACAACTTTATCATTTTTCGTTTTCGAAATGTATTTTAAAAAATGCTACCAAACGCATTATTGTTTTTGAAAACATTATTTTCAAAACATGTTTTTTATTTTTAAAAATATTATTTTAAAAACGTATCCAAACGCACAATTTACAATAAAGTTAATTAGACAACTATTTGATTAATTTTATAATTAAAATTTTTATAAAACTCACAAGCAACTTATATGTATATATATACACGTTTGGTAAATTTTATGCTTATTACAATGAAATTATATAACGTCTAAAATAAATATAAAAGTAAAATATTTTAAAAAATATTTGGTATAAACATTTTTCTATATAATTAAGGTTGGGATATAAGTGTCTTTATGTTAAGTTGATGAGGATGATTTAGCTATTTAAAAAATTTATTAAATTTTACGATAGATTATTTTGTAATCATTTGATATATGTAATGCCCCCCTGCTTGTTAAAATTGTTACCAAATCAACTTAGATTATTAAATAATCAGTTTTATAAGTTTTATTAAACATTTTTTCAATTGTAAAATTGATAAATAATCTGATTTTAACTTCTCGAAACCAATATAAATGGAATCTTAATATACTATCACACTATAATTAAGTTAATAAATATTATTGAAGAGCTATCTAACAAATATTTTAGATTGTCTTTCAAACACCTCTACATATATATATATATATATATATATATTGTTGCACTAAAAAAACCAACACATGAGTCACCAGCCCAAATAGGCCCAAAAGACTAGCAAGATTGAGCCCAAATAAGGGAATAAAACGTTATAAAGCCCATAAGTCTAAAACATATCATCACATGTCACGTCAACAAAAGCATGTAAGAATTTGATTTCGTTAAGACAACAAAGTAGCTCAAGTTGACTAACTCGCATATAGAGCAACTTGAGATCACAATGATATGGCAACTCAAAACACTACAACTCGCATTTTCCTTAATAGTACCAAATTCTAAAAGTAGAGAAATTCCTATATTAAGAAGATGATCACTTCAAATGGGAAATTGTCAGAATTACACTTTGATTCAAGTATTAATGTATTAAATATTAATTCATGCAAAATAAGAAAGAGATTTTAATCTTTTCTGTATTTTAGTGACCAAATTTGATATAAACAAGGAACCTAGCACCATATAAAGGGTCTTTAGCATGTACAAAATACACCACAATAACACTAGGCAATCCTAGAAACTCTAGCAGAAACTTTACTAAATTGTAGCCCTCTTTTCCAAAAATAAAATAACCGTGGACATAAACATCAGTCAAATGACTTAACCTCGTCTTCTTGTATATTTTTTTGCCTCATTATTGTCTCATTATTTCACCATAATTACACTCATTCATTCACCTTTTGTCATTCAATTCAAATCGATTCAAGTGTTTGATTTTTTATGACAATTAGGCCTTACCGGACCATAGACTTTAACAACTATTCCTTCATCAACCTGAAAATTTTTTTAATCTGTTTCTTAAAGCATCTTCAATGTAATTATCAATAGTTTGAATTTCTTATCACATAATATGGATAGATAATGAAGTCAAAAAATTCTTTCCAATGCAATTATCTAATTCAAATATGGAGTTTATATTGTCTAGGATTTCTTATTCTTTCTAACCAATTAAAAATAGAAAGATTTGTCTCATTCTCCTCTTAATTATAAAATATAAAAGGAGAGAAAGAAATTCATATATTTTATGATGATTGGTTAAAAGTTAATGCATATTTTGCTTTATAAGAAAATATATATATATATATATTGCTAATAGATTTATATTTAAAAAGATTGTTGATGTATCATAAATAGTAATTCAAAAATATATAATAACATTGAAGATAATTTGTGTTTGAATTCATAGGTGTTTTTGACATTATTTTTGTTGGTGACAGATCTTGGACTTTTCAGTTAGGAAAACCTGGGGGTTGTCACGTGGCTTCTATCATCCGAACAGATGACATTTCATTTTCATTTTAAGAACTTAGAAGATACAGTTGTTGTTTTCAAAAAAAGAAGATATAGTTGTTGAAAAATTTGAATAGAATTTGACTTTGGAGATCATTTTGTCGAGTATGGTGGTTCTTGAGGGTTGTCACATGCCACCATCAACCGGTAGATGGGTATTAGATAATATAATTTGGATTTGATGAAGGTTTTTTTTTTTTTTTTTTTCCTATATTTTCTAGTTAACTGATTTCTAATAATAATTATCTCAAAAAAAGAGTTTAAAGCCCTTTTTTTTTCAAATATATATATATATATATATATATTACAAAAAGCCCATTTTCTTCAAAAACCTTATTAAATTTACTTCAAAAAATATTAGATATTTATGTATAATGGGTTTGTTATGGCTAGCGCCTAGCATCTAATTAAGCTTTTAATTAGGGGCAGTGTTTTTACAAATATTTTTAGAAAGATCAAGATTATGCTATTATGTAGATTTAGTTATTATTATTATTATTTTGAAACAAAGTTTACTGTTATTATTTACTAGCATTTCTTTTAATTATTAGAACAATTGATGCTCATTGATTTTAGTGCAATAGTTAAAAACAAAAGAAGCTAATATTTTAAAATTTTAAAATTAAAAAATTAAAAAAAAAATATGAATTGAACCTCCTCATAACCCTTGAATAACCATATATGCTGAAGTGTAAATTGGTATTGTTATATAGTAATTTCAGCCTTATCTCCACATGGCATTAGGTCAAAGTGGTCAACAGCCAAGACAAGAGGAATAGCGTGTGATAATAAAGTGTTTTAAGTCATAATACATGTTCGAAAATACCCTCACCAGGGGGTCTTCCGATGATGAAACTTGGTGGACGAGAAAGCCTATAAAGGGAGTCCTCCAGATGATAACACATGATATAAGAAAACAGACAGTTTGTCCCCTCACTGGCAGACTAATACGTGAAAGGCACCGCTTAAACAGACAATTTGCCCTAAAAGATCAAAGACTTATGAGCTAATAATAAGTGTAGGAGCATATTGTAATGATGGCTACCTCTTCAAATTGTTCTAAGCCCTCCAATCACTATCATCACCTCACCATGAATATAATCCTACCTTCCAATCACTATACTCACTTCATCATGTAATATCTCACAGTATCAATGGGGGCATGCAACCAGCAACAAAGGACAGTACTTAATGTGTAGCAAGTTTGTGTGGTCACACAATCTTCCTCTCCGTTCTCACTCTATTTTGTTGGGTGGGTGGCCATAGGAGAATCACATATGAGACTGGTAGGCAACAGCGAAGCTAGCACCATCAATCTCGAGGGACCAGTTAAAAAGTTTTGTAAAATTTTAGATTTTCCAAAAAAAGAAAAACAGAAAAAAGAAAAGAGGGCATGACTTGCGTGGCGAGGCCGCCCTCAAAATATTACATTGCCAGGCAACTGCAGGTAGTGGGCATGACTACTGCTTAGACTGGTATAGACAAAATGTTTTCCTAGGCCGTAGCCGAATACTATGGTGAATAATATAACATAGACGAAATCTTCTTCTTGTTCTTCAAACATTTACAATATGAACCACACTATTTTGATTATTAGAGGTCATTGGTACATACTTATAAGTTGCATTATTCTTTAAAAGTTGAAACTACGTACATTGAAATTGAATTTTGCTAAAATAAAAAAAAAAAAAAACAAGAAGATGAAAACGAAAATAAATAAAACAACAACAACAACAACAATAACCACTATGGAACCTTAATTTTTTAACCAAGCGATCATCGGAGCAGCTAGTAGTAGGCAAGCTTCATCAACTTCTTCCACGACGGGCGGCTGGCAATCTCCTCCCACCATGCATTAACGTGCTTCCTCTCCTTCACCAGGTGCCCCAACTTAGCATCCTCCATCAAGAACCGGAGGGCAGGCATGTGGCTGAGGTCTGCCAAAGAGAACCAATCTCCGGCGAGGTACTTACTCTTAGAAAGCTGCTTTTCGTAGACGTCAAAAACTGCCTCTAGCTTCTGCTCGCAGGAGTGGACCAACGTCAGGTCCCCAGGCTGCCCCATGCTTGGAAGAACTATCAGTTGAAGCACCATAGTGTAGATCAAGTCATTGAAGTTGTGTGCTTCCACTTCCAGCCACTGGTCCACGGTGGCCCTCTCCTCCAGGGTGGTTCCAAGCAGGTTGGGGCCACGGTCCGCATACTTGGCCGCGTAGTACCGCAGTATTGCCCTTGATTCTGTGAACATGGTACGGTGGTGGGTATCATATCAATCGTCTGTTTGACTTTCAAAGGTTGTAATTTCTATTTACTGCTATAGTAACTTATTATTATTATTATTTTTTTACTTAAAAGATTGATATATAGATTTCTTAAAATTGTATTTACATGTGTTTTTTATTTTTATTTTTTAAATAAATTTTGTATGAAAAGATGTATTGATGAGGATGATAATTTTTGAAAGAGTTTTGTTATAAATTTATGAGAATTGATGATGTCTATAATATATTATGAGTTGAACCCAAAAGTTAAAAATTTAACTGTAACACATTAATATTACTATTTTGAAAAGTTGAATTAACTTTAGGTCTCATTTGATATTATTTTTGAGACATTAAAATCAAAATTATTAAAGTAATCATTCAATAATCTGTACTGATTTGGAGCGATATAAAGAATGAGATGAAGGTTGCTTTGTAAAGTGATTTTAAAATAATCTATTATGGATTTAATGGATATTTTAAGTGATTAAATAATTTTTATTAATTTTAAAATAAAAGCATTCACATATCAACTTTAATTATATATAAATCTTTTTATAGTAAATAGAAATTAAAATATTTATTTTTATATTTATTTTTGATATTATATAAATACATAATAATCAACATAAAAGTTTACTAGTATATTGTTTTTAAGTTTTATAACAACTTTAATAATAGAATTAATCAAACAAACGTTTGATTAACTTCACAGTAAATTATTTATTCAGCACAAGAACAACAGTTATTTTAAATGCTAAAACAATACTAAATTAGCTCTCAATTTTGTTCGAAATGAATGACTAGCGCATTGAAATATATCGGACCTGGGAAAAACATTTTCTTCCTTTTAGATAGATTTTGGATAAGAATCCCTCCACTATATTAACCTTTATGTTGAGCGCATACGATTAACTGTGTTTTATAATAATAATAATAATAAATATTATTATTATTATTATTATATTTTACATTTCACTTTTATCGTTTTTAAAGATATCTTTACATAATCCTACCCAAAATAAATATCTGATTGTTTACAGAAAAAATAATAATAATGAAAGAATTTTATCTGTCGGCTTTGTCGCATTGACCAACAAAAGTGAAATAATGTAAACATTATCATTAATTCATTATTCGTCTTTTAAAATTATTCTTTTTGAAAATATATATATAGTTATTTAAATAATCTAATTAAATATACAATACTAGTATACATAATTATCAAAAACTCACCAAAAAGCCTAAAATCGCCATCTTCAATTACTGGAACTTGCCCAAAAGGCTACAACAAAACAGCATCAAGATCAATTTCATATGAGATCACAATAATATAAAACCATATAAACCCTAACATAAGTGTACATTGGCATCATATTAATTAACCACCTCAATTTTTTTTTTCCTAGAAAATCTTGCATGAGTATTCAAGCACAACATTTAATATTAATAACATGCACATTTCGCAAATTTGATTGATCTTTACCTGTCGAAGAAGAAACTCAGGACGCTTCTGCTCACCATTGTCGAGATCAACAGGAATGATTTCGAATTCGACCTCTTTTTCAAAAAGACAAGCCATAACTCTCTGTGGGCAACCTGCCGTAACGGGTCCATAAACTTTAACTACCATTTCTTCCGCGATTTGAAAATTACAGCTCTTGTCCAACTTCAGTGTTGTGTTTTTTGTGAGCTAGGAGGCACATATTTATAGGTGAAATTCCTTTGATATCTATAAACACGGGGGTTGTCACGTGGCTTCTTGAACCCAAAACATGATACTCATTTTCGTTTTTTCATTTGAAAGGACAGAAAATATATATATATATATTTATATATGAAATAAAGTTTAAATGAAATTCGAGTTTGGAGATATTAAGAGTATGGTGGTTTTTTGGGGGTTGTCACATGCATGCCATGCCACCGTCAACCGGTGGGTGAGTAATGATAATATCGCTTATATTCGTAGATCTTTAGGTAGCTAAGCTAGCTATTCTGGTAGTAAGTAGTAACTATTATTATTATTATTATTATTATTATTATATCTAAAAAGTTTAAAGCCATTTTCTGTAAAAAGAAAGAAGAAATAAGTTGTAGATTAAGAGCACATTTTAAGAGATTATTTATTAGATATATATTTGGTTGGAATGGTTTGGTATAAGGTTACTTCATCCAAATAAAGTTAGTGGATATAGTGGTTTTAGTGATGAGGTGGGGAATTTTGTATATTTTTCATATAAAATTTGACTGCATAATGTTAGAGTTAGACAGTTAATTAATTAATTTGTAGTTTTATTATATCATTTAATTTAAATATTATAGAATCGAAGTTAAAAGGTGTAAGAAAAATCCAGCATGTTATAATTATTAAAATGTTTTTACAAATGTTCTGAACAAAGACGTGCCACAATAATAGTTTAGTAGATTGGTAATTGATGTTCATTAATGATTTCAGTTCAATATATTGTTAAAGGGCAAATTACACAGTGCTCCTAAGGTTTGATAAAATTGCATTCATATGGCATTTTTGGTCATTGTTACATAGAAACTACTTGAGCTTCCAAAAGTCCAACACAAATACCTCATATTGTTAGTTAATTGTTAGTCAACTTCCATCAAATCTAGATTGCCAAGGGTAATTTGGTCTATACATAAATAATAAATATTCTAATAATATTTTATTTTTATTATTATTATTTTTTTGTATTAGGTTGTTGGTCAAAACTAATTTATTATTACAAATAAATAAAAGATTACAAAAAGAGAACATGGTGAAAAGCCAAAACAAAAATAAGAACTATCCAAAGAGGGAGAAATTGGTCAAGGGAAAAGATAGACAGTAAAAGATTTAGCTGAAATCAAAACTTTTCAAAATTATCCCTATAGTAGATCTCATTAAAAAACCTAATCTAAAAAACTCATTGGGAAAACTTGACAAGGAAAAAGAGTATCCACCCTCCCCCCTCCCCCCCCCCCCCCCTCGCCCGCCCCCCCCCCCCCCCCCCCCCCCCGCCCAAGCCAAAACTAACAAAATCTATATCTGTGTTTGCCAAGAAGATCATCAAAAAGCAAAAGACACAAAAAACCAAGAGTTGTCTACCACCAGGTGGAACAACAAATGAAGGAGATCGAGAAGCTAGTGCATTCGTAATAGAATTTTCCAAACATGAGTTACCCTGAAATCCATATCATACAAATAGTGAACACATTGCTCCCAAGGTAGTTGCCAACGCAAGGAAACTTTAAAAGGGCAAGTAAGAAGAAGAGAGATCACATAAGTAGAATCACTTTTCAGTCAAAGTTTCTTTCAATGATACTTCCAAACATACTGAATGATATGAATAGTTGCCGCTAACTCTATTTCAAAATCATAACCTATTTCTAATGGAATAGCAAAAGCACTTTTGAAGAACCTAAAGGAGGTTCGAAAAATTTCTGCACAACCAGCTGAACCAGAAGACTAAAAGGTAGAACCATCAGTATTAACCTTGATCTATCCCTGTGGAGGGGCAAACCAAACTACCTCTATAATATGGGGAGCTTTAGAAAACCGAGCAAAAATATGAACCTTTCGCAAAGCTAATAAATCATCCATTAGGTTTCGCATAACCCCAAACTAAGAGAATCTACTTTGTTTAAAAACAAAAATTCAATTTAAAAAATTAAAAAATAAATCAATCTAATCCTATCTTCTTCATCAATCTGGCTACATCTACATCCAATTTTCTTCAAACAAACAAATTTTCATCATCAACCCAATCTGATTTTCTTCTTCGTGTAATCTCAATTCTTCTAGATCATCTCTTTAATCTCCTACATCCAAATACACACCATTAACATCCCACCATCAACATCTAACTTCATCATATTCAACGACAAACAAAAACAAAACCAAAACCAAAACCAAGAACAACATCAATAAAACCAACCTCACTATCAATCCTTTCCATCAACCACACAAACCAAACAACACATTTTCACCAGTTTTAATTCATCACATTAAAAAAAAAAAAACAAAAAAACAAAAATCAAGGTTCAACAGATCCCCTCCAATTAGAGATGGTCTCGCATGTTGATCTCCTCTAGTTGGTGGAAATATGTGCAGATGTCCTCCAACCAGAGGAGATTTGCAATTAGTTTTTTTTTTTTTAATTAAATTAGAAAATATATATTATATTATTTTTTAGATTAAAGTAATAAAACTTTGACTTTACTTTGACCTTAATATTGAAGGGTAGTTTAGTCATTTTGTACATTTGACATTTACTTAACAATAATTGACTAACAGTAAGGGGGATTTGTGTTAGAGTTTTGGAAACTCAAGTAGCTTTTGTGTAATTATGGTAAAAAATGTCATATAAATATAATTTCATCAAACCTAATTAAGAGGGTTTATTCAATTTGCCCATAGTTTAAAAAAGTTAATATGTTAAAAGTAGATGAAAAAAAAAAAAAAAAATCCATTAGCCTTTTTCGTTATCACACGGTAACTACATTGAAGACTAAACTTGTATAGCATATACACCTCTTTACTATGAATAATAAAATATTTGAAAAAAACAAATAAATATATAGATTATCTCGTAATGGTTTCGTAACCATACAAAACTTGTATAGTAATTCAGTTGAGAGTGTGTAAATAATCTGTCCAATTGACTAACATAACAAAATCAGTATAATTTTTGTTAGATTGGTTTGGTCTGATTGATAAAGCGAGTTTGGGTTGGATTGAGTTATTAATGAACAACTTGATTCTTCGAAAGAAAAAAAGAACAACTTGATTATTATACGGTTGTTTAAGCCAATTGGAAAAAGTTTGAATTATATAACCCGATCGGAACCAATTGCACAAAAAATAAAATAAGTTATCATAATTGATATAGTATTTTTCATGTTTTATTTCTTAGTTGTTTATTATTAATCGATGATGATTTTTTTTGTTTAACATAAATCATATTTTTAAGTTGGTTTCAACGAATTTGCTGTGTTGTCCAAAAGTCAATCTAAAAGGCAAAATCTAATGATTTTATTGATCCTAAAATTGACTTTTAATAAAATTTTATGTCAGTAGTACAATGTAAACCTAGGAAAAAAACCACAAACGAATAATATCACGCCCATATCCAATCTCATATGTCTTCGTGATATGTTTCTTGACCATGCAATTTTTAAATATTTATAGAAAAACATATTTATTACTTTGTAGAACAAAATTTGTCATGGATCTTATCAACCATGAGTGATCAGATGAATAAGACATTCGAATTCAACATATATATTATATCTACACCATTTTCAACATATAGGAGTTATTTATAATTTAATTTAGTGTGCATTTGTATTGCCGTAGATATCATGAAGGAGATTATTCTTTTTAATTACCTAGCATCAAGAAAGTAAATACTCATTGCAATGAAATTATTGAGAGTGTACAATATCTATGACGAAGGATGAGATACTATAATGACAAACTCTTAAAGTTTGAATTATATCTTTTTTCACTTAATTTTTAAATTTATAATAATTTTAAAATTTGTAAAAATTATTGATCATAGATTCCGTGGAGAAGCCTCCTTCATTTGATTATTTATTTTTGGTTTAATTATTTTAAATTTGTATTTTAACTTTTTAAATATATATATTTATAAAAAAGATATCAAGTTAGCAAAACGATTTTGGTTCTGGATCATTAGTTTTGGCAAGCGTGTCCATCATCATTTCTTAATTCTCTTGGGTTAAATATCAAAATAGAGGTATGCCATTTCTGGCTCTGGATCTGTCATTATATTTGTTTTGATAAGTGTGTACAACATTTTTTTTTTTTTTTTAATTCTCTTTGTAAAATATCAAAATTAAGGTATGCCACTTATTTGAACTAAGTCCTAGTTGGTATTAAATTTCTAAGGTAAAGTTATTTTACTTGTTTGTTATTTGCTTAAACTATTATTAAGGTGCCGTTGTACTTTCTTCGAGCTTTGATATTATTTGTTAGGAAAATATAATGTGAATGTCGCATATAATAACTACTACAAACAAATAATATCTAATAACATAAAAACAAAATAAATCTAATCACACAACACAAATTTTTAGTTAAAGAAATCCAAAATCAGGGAAAAAAAATCTCACAATATTGAAAATTGTTACAACTACACATTTGATACTTTCTCTATAACTCCAAATCTCAATTATAACTGAGCTCGAAACTCACTATTTAATACCAAATTTAGAGTTTACAATTGGGCTCACCATTCACTCTCTTTAGTCTTACTATATTTTGGTGTATTTTATAACCACAAAATAAGCACTCTATTTTTGTTTTTTGGAAAGGTAAGCAGTCCATTTTTAATACGAGTTTACTTGGTTCCAAAGTATCCAAAAACCATAAGAAAATTTATTTCATTGCTCCTAAAACAATCAAAACCCCATTAGGAATAGGAAGCCCATATACGCTCAATTTTCGCTCAAACTAATTGTTCTGCCTTATTGGGATGTGTGCCAACATGTCCGACCTTAGTTTCTGGTGATGGATTCCTCTTGAAATAAGATTTTCAACAGTATCTCATATGCCCTATTCTGAATCCGATTGGACTACTAACTTCGCATGCTTGCTTCTAAAACAGGTTTTTCAAACAGCCCCACAACTTATTTGTTTCAGTGAGGCGGGATCTTCATGGGTGTTTTGACATATCACGAACGGTAGGGCTCTCCATATTTGTATTTTTGAAAGTAAAATAAAATCGAACTACTATCCTCAATATGCAGGGTTCACATAATCACTTAGCTAATATAGCCGACGTATATATATATATATATATAGTTTGAGATGTAAAGGAGTTTATGGAGAGTAAAAAATTAAATAATAAAAAGAAAACAAGATCATGCAAAAACCACATATTGCATGCATTTATTTTAAAAAAATATTAGCTAGTACAACTGCTTCAACATTTAAAACTTATATATATTTTTTGTGTATGCATTTGTGCTGCCAAAGATCTCATTAAGGAGGTCGTGCCTGCTTTTGAAAGACTCTTACTTGGTTGTGGGTACTCACCAGTCACCAATTAATCCATTTATCAATTTTTGGTTTCTTTTTTTTTTTTTAGTCTCGGTTTAGGATTAATCTTATGACTTAAAATTTCTTTCTTTATTTATTTTATGGAAATCCTATTCATCGAACTAATCTTACTTCCCTTTATGTGTATCTTTGATTGTTAAATTAGAACGGAATTTAATTAACTTCCATTTTGCTTGTTGCCTCATAGTTGATTTTATGAAGTTAAAACAGGGGGGATTCGATATGCTTTTGCCTTTTTTTATTTTATTTATTTTAATTTTTTTAAGACACTAAAATTATTGGATTTTTGTAAATACTATTGGATTATTAGAATGAGTTTCCTTTCAGCAACTAATAAGTATATAAATTGACCATTATTTTATGCATTAACGTTGCCAAAAGCTTCTACCTTTCTTATAGATCTCTGTTTTTTTTTTTTTTTTTAAATATTTTCTTTATTCATGAAATAGTTTTTTTTTCCCTTTTTTTTCATTAAGTAATTACTTTTTATTTGTGGATCAGGTTTTTCTTTTTCATGAATTATTATTTGCTTGTGAACTAATTATTTATAAACTTTTTTTTATTTATTTAAGTAAACTATCACCTTTTGTTCCTTAACTAATTCTTTGTTTATGAACCGAGTTTTTATTTGTAAATTGATTCTTGAGTGTGAAACAGAGAATTTTGAAAAAAGTAGAAAGCTTTTGGCATCTTTGAAAAAGGGATAAATATGGGTTGTTCAAATACTTTAATGAATAAAAAAAACATTTTGATAATCCATTGCTATTTATAAAAATCCTAATAATTTTATTTTGGTTCTATTTACCACCATTTTCACTATATCTTTTGACATAGTTACTAGGTAGATATTTTTATGATTAATTATGTTTGCGATCATTTAAAATTAGTTATAAATTATAGATGCATTATTTATTAGTTTGGGTTTAGGCAGAAGCGAATCCATGTGAGGGCTTACCTAAGCTGTCGAATATTTAGCATATATATTCTATAGCCTGAATTAATTTTTTTTTTTTGGCTACGCCTTTGGATTTAGGTACTCAAAATTACTTACATTTATTTTGAGAAATTGTTGCTTGTAAGGTTGTTTCAACATTTAAAACCTCTATCTAATTTTTGCAACTATTTTATTCTTCACATGGATCTCATATGATGGAGGATGTACCTCTCTCTAGTCAAAGAATTATTAAAGAAAGGCTCTTCCATATGTTTTATTATTCTTTCGTTTCTTATTTTATTTATAGAATGGGAGTGTGTGTACTAATTTCGTTAACTGGTAAGGTCTCTCCCAATACCTAAAGGTCTTGAATTTGAAACCCAATAAGGTTGAGAAGGGTGGTCGATGAGAAAAGGATACGTTTAGTGTTTCCAAAAGTAAATAAATATATAAACTGTGGAAGTTTTATGAAATTTATCATTTATTCATTTGTTGTTATTTAATTAGTGTATATATATATATATATCTTTTTAAGGTTTATTTTATCTCATAGAAATTATTCATCCATTCATTTTACAAATTCCTGTTCCTCGAACTAATTTTCCTTCTTATTAATATCCATTGGGTTAAATATTTTGGTTGTTGTATCATATTTAGTTTTTTAATTTATAATTAAGAAGATAAAATAATTCAAAGAAAGATTTTTTTTCCAACAAAAAATTGTTTGTCAGAGTGTTCGACTGACATGGTGCCAATAAATAATTTTAAATTTAACAATGTTAGAACATGACTAGCTGCTAATCATGTTCCAATTTTGACTTTTTAAAAAAAACTCGAATCA
Source organism: Nephelium lappaceum (assembly GCA_021234005.1). Lineage (NCBI taxonomy): Eukaryota > Viridiplantae > Streptophyta > Magnoliopsida > Sapindales > Sapindaceae > Nephelium > Nephelium lappaceum. The sequence goes on along the minus strand of JAIZFV010000145.1, from coordinate 25,815 downwards.
AACAATTTCTTTTCCTTTTATATATTGTTTGTTTTCAAGAATAAATATGTATATTTGAATTGCATACCACAGAAAAAACAGCCTAATTTTTGTTACAATTAATGTTGAAAATTTTGATAATATTATGGTCTCTAGACATACTAGTGTCCCGTTGCAAAATAGGGTTAGCGGTTCGCTCTATCTTTTCAGGATTCAATGACCAAATTCTGTATTGTACGTCCTTTCCCATATATAAAATTCTTGGACTGTTTACCAATTACAATATTCCTCTAGTGAACTAAATAATTTAGGGTATTTTATATGTCACTAAATGCTTTGATAACTCTCCTTTCATAATGTGAAATCAAACAGTTTTCACTAAATTTATTATGAAATCATAATAATGACTTTAATCATGTTGTAATTGTTTTATTAAACATAATTACGATGTAAATCATGAATATATTGATATTAATGATCATATTGTCAAGATCAATACAGTTATCGTACATAAGGAGTTTATTAACACTAATGGTCAATGATTATTGATATAGTTACAAGGTAATCACAAATCTATGGATACTATTGGTTTTGAAATTTATCAAGTCTGTTAAGATTACTGCACGATAAGGAACATAAAACTTCATAACATACTAATAAATGCAGTATAGTGAGACTCAAAATCCGATCCATAAATATAAAAAAGAAAAATACTAACCACATAATGTATATGTGCTATGCGTTTATGACAACTAAATAATAATGGTAATAAATCCATTTTTTGGAAAATTCGTTTCAAACACTAATAATAATTAAAATATTATTTATTAATATTTTAAATTTTTTGAATAAAAATTTAACAATTAATACTGCGATTGCAATTAAGAGAACTAGAAAATAGAGGGAAAAAAAATTAGATAAGGTATCAAATCGTGTTTTAAAGAGGTAGTATAAATTTGATGGAAAGCCTTTATGTCTTATAGTCAAATTAAAATCTTTTACTTTCTTAATTCAATGTAGTACCTCTTTTTGAAGACTCTTTCTCATGAATATGAACATAACTTTAACATAAAATTAAGATATTAAGATATTATATAATACTATATATTATTAACACATTCTATGTTAAGAGTCATTATTGTAATACATTATTTGTTGTATAGAAACGTATCTTATAAGACATTATCATCATGCTAACACGTTGTATGTCCACATATAAGGAATGTACCAAAAATTAGAAAAAAAGACAATAGCTCTTCAATAAGAGAAGACATTATTATTTTGTACTATTATATTATTTAATTTAGAAAAAGATATTTTGTTAAATTGAGAGGAAAAAACAAACCCGAGTCCCCAGTTCGTCCATTTATGAGTTCAAGTCTAGAGGTGTTAAATGGGCAGGTTCGATCAAGACAGACTTTATACTTTAAGGCCCATCAAAACTTACGGGCTAGGTGCAGGTCAGCCTTTAAAAATATTATTAGGTCCGACCTCATGAGCCTTGTTCGAAGCGAGTTTGCTAGCACGGCCTCAAGCAATTTGCCGGGCTTTAACTTAGTTTTCATATATATATATATATATAAAATAAGTTAAAGCCCGGCAATTGCTTGAGGCCGTGCTAGCAAACTCGCTTCGAACAAGGCTCATGAGGTCGGACCTAATAATATTTTTAAAGGCTGACCTGCACCTAGCCCGTAAGTTTGATGGGCCTTAAAGTATAAAGTCTGTCTTGATCGAACCTGCCCATTTAACACCTCTAGACTTGAACTCATAAATGGACGAACTGGGACTCGGGTTTGTTTTTCCTCTCAATTTAACAAAATATCTTTTTCTAAATTAAATAATATAATAGTAAAAATAATAATGTATTCTCTTATTGAAGATCTATTGTCTTTTTTTCTAATTTTGGTAATTCCTTATATGTGATATACAACGTGTTAGCATGATGATAATGTCTTACAAGATAACGTTTATACAACATAATGTATTACAAATATGACTTAACATAGAATGTGTTAATATATATAGTATTATATAATATCTTAATATCTTAATTTTATGTTAAAGTTATGTTCATATTCATGAGAAAGAGTCTTCAAAAAGTACTACATTGAATTAAGAAAGTAAAGATTTTTAATTTGATATAAGACATAAAGGCTTTCCATCAAATTTATATACCTCTTTTAAAACAGGATTTGATACCTTATCTAATTTTTTTCCCTCTATTTTCTAGTTCTCTTAATTGCAATCGCAGTATTATTGTTAAATTTTTTATTCAAAAAATTTAAAACATAATAATAATATTTTAATTATTATTAGTTTTGAATGGTTTTCTAAAAAATGGATTTATTACCATTTTATTTAGTTGTCATAACGCATAGCACATATAATTATGTGGTTAGTATTTTTTCTTTATATTTATGATCGGATTTCGAGTCTCACTATACGCATTTATTAGTATGTATATGAAGTTTTATTCCCTTATTGTGTAAGTAAATCTTAACAGATTTTGATAAATTTCAAACCAATAGTATCCATAGATTTGTGATTATCTTGTAACTATTCAATAAACAATTACCATTAGTGTTAATAAACTCCTTGTTATGATATATCTGTATTGATCTCACAATATGATCATAAATAATATATTCATGATTACATCGTAATTATGTTTAATAAACAATTACAACATGATATAAAGATCATTATTATGATTTCATAATAAATTTAGTGAAAACTGTTTGATTTCACATTATGAAAGGAGAGTTATCAAAGCATTTAGTGACATATAAAATTACCCTAAATTATTTAGTTCACTAGAGGAATATTGTAAACAGTCCAAAATTTTATATATGGGAAAGGACGTACAATACAGAATTTGGTCATTGAATCCTGAAAAGATAGAGCGAACCGCTAACCCTATTTTGCAACGGGACACTAGTATGTCTAGAGACCATAATATCATCAAAATTTTCAACATTAATTGTAACAAAAATTAGGCTGTTTTTTGTTGGTATGCAATTCAAATATACATATTTATTCTTGAAAACAAACAATATATAAAAGGAAAAGAAATTGTTTGATTCGAGTTTTTTTTAAAAAGTCAAAATTGGAACATGATTAGCAGCTAGTCATGTTCTAACATTGTTAAATTTAAAATTATTTATGGCACCATGTCAGTCGAACACTCTGACAAACAATTTTTTGTTGGAAAAAAAATCTTTCTTTGAATTATTTTATCTTCTTAATTATAAAATTAAAAAACTAAATATGATACAACAACCAAAATATTTTAACCCAATGCATATTAATAAGAAGGAAAATTAGTTTCGAGGAACAGGAATTTGTAAAATGAATGGATGAATAATTTCTATGAGATAAAATAAACCTTAAAAAGATAATAATATATATATACACTAATTAAATAACAACAAATGAATAAATGATAAATTTCATAAAACTTCCACAGTTTATATATTTATTTACTTTTGGAAACCTAAACGTATCCTTTCTCATCGACCACCCTTCTCAACCTTATTGGGTTTCAAATTCAAGACCTTTAGGTATTGGGAGAGACCTTACCAGTTAACGAAATTAGTACACACACTCCCATTCTATAAATAAAATAAGAAACGAAAGAAATAATTAAAACATATGGAAGAGCCTTCTTTAATAATTCTTTGACTAGAGAGAGGTACATCCTCCATCATATGAGATCCATGTGAAGAATAAAATTAGATAGAGGTTTTAAATGTTGAAACAACCTTACAAGCAACAATTTCTCAAAATAAATGTAAGTAATTTTGAGTACCTAAATCCAAAGGCGTAGCCAAAAAAAAAAAATTAATTCAGGCTATAGAATAATATGCTAAATATTCGACAGCTTAGGTAAGCCCTCACATGGATTCGCTTCTGCCTAAACCCAAACTAATAAATAATGCATCTATAATTTATAACTAATTTTAAATGATCGCAAACATAATTAATCATAAAAATATCTACCTAGTAACTATGTCAAAAAGATATAGTGAAAATGGTGGTAAATAGAACCAAAATAAAATTATTAGGATTTTTATAAATAGCAATGGATTATCAAAATGTTTTTTTTATTCATTAAAGTATTTGAACAACCCATATTTATCCCTTTTTCAAAGATGCCAAAAGCTTTCTACTTTTTTTCAAAATTCTCTGTTTCACACTCAAGAATCAATTTACAAATAAAAACTCGGTTCATAAACAAAGAATTAGTTAAGGAACAAAAGGTGATAGTTTACTTAAAAAAAAAAAAAAGTTTATAAATAAATTAGTTCACAAGCAAATAATAATTCATGAAAAAGAAAAACCTGATCCACAAATAAAAGTAATTACTGAATGAAAAAAAAGGGAAAAAAAACTATTTCATGAATAAAGAAAATATTTAAAAAAAAAAAAAAAAAAACAGAGATCTATAAGAAAGGTAGAAGCTTTTGGCAACGTTAATGCATAAAATATGGTCAATTTATATACTTATTAGTTGCTGAAAGGAAACTCATTCTAATAATCCAATAGTATTTACAAAAATCCAATAATTTTAGTGTCTTAAAAAAAATAAATAAAATAAAAAAAGGCAAAAGCATATCGAATCCCCCCTGTTTTAACTTCATAAAATCAACTATGAGGCAACAAGCATAATGGAAGTTAATTAAATTCCGTTCTAATTTAACAATCAAAGATACACATAAAGGGAAGTAAGATTAGTTCGATGAATAGGATTTCCATAAAATAAATAAAGAAAGAAATTTTAAGTCATAAGATTAATCCTAAACCGAGACTAAAAAAAAAAAAAGAAACCAAAAATTGATAAATGGATTAATTGGTGACTGGTGAGTACCCACAACCAAGTAAGAGTCTTTCAAAAGCAGGCACGACCTCCTTAATGAGATCTTTGGCAGCACAAATGCATACACAAAAAATATATAAGTTTTAAATGTTGAAGCAGTTGTACTAGCTAATATTTTTTTAAAATAAATGCATGCAATATGTGGTTTTTGCATGATCTTGTTTTCTTTTTATTATTTAATTTTTTACTCTCCATAAACTCCTTTACATCTCAAACTATATATATATATATATACGTCGGCTATATTAGCTAAGTGATTATGTGAACCCTGCATATTGAGGATAGTAGTTCGATTTTATTTTACTTTCAAAAATACAAATATGGAGAGCCCTACCGTTCGTGATATGTCAAAAACACCCATGAAGATCCCGCCTCACTGAAACAAATAAGTTGTGGGGCTGTTTGAAAAACCTGTTTTAGAAGCAAGCATGCGAAGTTAGTAGTCCAATCGGATTCAGAATAGGGCATATGAGATACTGTTGAAAATCTTATTTCAAGAGGAATCCATCACCAGAAACTAAGGTCGGACATGTTGGCACACATCCCAATAAGGCAGAACAATTAGTTTTGAGCGAAAATTGAGCGTATATGGGCTTCCTATTCCTAATGGGGTTTTGATTGTTTTAGGAGCAATGAAATAAATTTTCTTATGGTTTTTGGATTACTTTGGAACCAAGTAAACTCGTATTAAAAATGGACTGCTTACCTTTCCAAAAAACAAAAATAGAGTGCTTATTTTGTGGTTATAAAATACACCAAAATATAGTAAGACTAAAGAGAGTGAATGGTGAGCCCAATTGTAAACTCTAAATTTGGTATTAAATAGTGAGTTTCGAGCTCAGTTATAATTGAGATTTGGAGTTATAGAGAAAGTATCAAATGTGTAGTGTAACAATTTTCTATTGTGAGATTTTTTTCCCTGATTTTGGATTTCTTTAACTAAAAATTTGTGTTGTGTGATTAGATTTATTTTGTTTTTATGTTATTAGATATTATTTGTTTGTAGTAGTTATTATATGCGACATTCACATTATATTTTCCTAACAAATAATATCAAAGCTCGAAGAAAGTACAACGGCACCTTAATAATAGTTTAAGCAAATAACAAACAAGTAAAATAACTTTACTTAGAAATTTAATACCTAGACTTAGACTTAGTTCAAATAAGTGGCATACCTTAATTTTGATATTTTACAAAGAGAATTAAAAAAAAAAAAAAATGATGTACACACTTATCAAACAATATAATGACAGATCCAGAGCCAGAAATGGCATACCTCTATTTTGATATTTAACCCAAGAGAATTAAGAAATGATGATGGACACGCTTGCCAAAACTAATGATCCAGAACCAAAATCGTTTTGCTAACTTGATATCTTTTTTATAAATATATATTTAAAAAGTTAAAATACAAATTTAAAATAATTAAACCAAAAATAATAATCAAATGAAGGAGGCTTCTCCACGGAATCTATGATCAATAATTTTTACAAATTTTAAAATTATTATAAATTTAAAATTAAGTGAAAAAAGATATAATTCAAACTTTAAGAGTTTGTCATTATAGTATCTCATCCTTCGTCATAGATATTGTACACTCTCAATAATTTCATTGCAATGAGTATTTACTTTCTTGATGCTAGGTAATTAAAAAGAATAATCTCCTTCATGATATCTACGGCAATACAAATGCACACTAAATTAAATTATAAATAACTCCTATATGTTGAAAATGGTGTAGATATAATATATTGTGAATTCGAATGTCTTATTCATCTGATCACTCATGGTTGATAAGATCCATGACAAAATTTGTTCTACAAAGTAATAAATATGTTTTTCTATAAATATTTAAAAATTGCATGGTCAGAAACATATCACGAAGACATATGAGATTGGATATGGGCGTGATATTATTCGTTTGTGGTTTTTTTCCTAGGTTTACATTGTACTACTGACATAAAATTTTATTAAAAGTCAATTTTAGGATCAATAAAATCATTAGATTTTGCCTTTTAGATTGACTTTTGGACAACACAGCAAATTCGTTGAAACCAACTTAAAAATATGATTTATGTTAAACAAAAAACATCATCGATTAATAATAAACAACTAAGAAATAAAACATGAAAAATACTATATCAATTATGATAACTTATTTTATTTTTTGTGCAATTGGTTCCGATCGGGTTTATAATTCAAACTTTTTCCAATTGGCTTAAACCAACCGCATAAAATCAAGTTGTTCTTTTTTTTTTCGAAGAATCAAGTTGTTCATTTAATAACTCAATCCACACCCAAACTCGCTTTATCAATCAGACCAAACCAATCTAACAAAAATTATACTGATTTTGTTATGTTAGTCAATTGGACAGATTATTTACACACTCTCAACTGAATTACTATACAAGTTTTGTATGGTTACGAAACCATTACGAGATAATCTATATATTTATTTGTTTTTTTTCAAATATTTTATTATTCATAGTAAAGAGGTGTATATGCTATACAAGTTTAGTCTTCAATGTAGTTACCGTGTGATAACGAAAAAGGCTAATGGATTTTTTTTTTTTTTTCATCTACTTTTAACTATAACTTTTTTAAACTATGGGCAAATTGAATAAACCCTCTTAATTAGGTTTGATGAAATTAATTTATATGACATTTTTTACCATAACACAAAGCTACTTGAGTTTCCAAAACTCTAACACAAATCCCCCTTACTGTTAGTCAATTATGTTAAGTAAATGTCAAATGTACAAAATGACTAAACTACCCTTCAATATTAAGGTCAAAGTAAAGTCAAAGTTTTATTACTTTAATCTAAAAATAATATAATATATATTTTCTAATTAAAAAAAAAAAAAACTAATTGCAAATCTCCTCTGGTTGGAGGACATCTGCACATATTTCCACCAACTAGAGGAGATCAACATGCGAGACCATCTCTAATTGGAGGGGATCTGTTGAACCTTGATTTTTGTTTTTTTGTTTTTTTTTTTTAATGTGATGAATTAAAACTGGTGAAAATGTGTTGTTTGGTTTGTGTGGTTGATGGAAAGGGATTGATAGTGAGGTTGGTTTTATTGATGTTTTCTTGGTTTTGGTTTTGGTTTTGTTTTTGTTTGTCGTTGAATATGATGAAGTTAGATGTTTGATGGTGGTGTTAATGGTGTGTATTTGGATGTAGGAGATTAAAGAGATGATCTAGAAGAATTGAGATTACACGAAGAAGAAATCAGATTGGGTTGATGATGAAATTTGTTTGTTTGAAGAAAATTGGATGTAGATGTAGCCAGATTGATGAAGAAGATAGGATTAGATTGATTTATTTTTTAATTTTTAAATTGAATTTTTGTTTTTAAACAAAGTAGATTCTCTTAGTTTGGGTTATGCGAAACCTAATGGATGATTTATTAGCTTTGCGAAAGGTTCATATTTTGCTCGGTTTTCTAAAGCTCCCATATTATAGAGGTAGTTTGGTTTGCCCCTCCACAGGGATAATCAAGGTTATACTGATGGTTCTACCTTTTAGTCTTCTGGTTCAGCTGGTTGTGCAGAAATTTTTCGAACCTCCTTTAGGTTCTTCAAAAGTGCTTTTGCTATTCCATTAGAAATAGGTTATGATTTTGAAATAGAGTTAGCGGCAACTATTCATATCATTCAGTATGTTTGGAAGTATTGAAAGAAACTTTGACTGAAAAGTGATTCTACTTATGTGATCTCTCTTCTTCTTACTTGCCCTTTTAAAGTTTCCTTGCGTTGGCAACTACCTTGGGAGCAATGTGTTCACTATTTGTATGATATGGATTTCAGGGTAACTCATGTTTGGAAAATTCTATTACGAATGCACTAGCTTCTCGATCTCCTTCATTTGTTTGTTCCACCTGTGGTAGACAACTCTTGGTTTTTTGTGTCTTTTGCTTTTTGATGATCTTCTTGGCAACACAGATATAGATTTTGTTAGTTTTGGGCTTGGCGGGGGGGGGGGGGGGGGGGGGGGGGGGGGGGGGGGGGGGGGGGGGGGGGGGGGGGGGGGGGGGGGGGGGGGGGGGGGGGGGGGGGGGGTGGGGGGGGGTGGGGGGGGGGGGGGGGGGGGGGGGGGGGGGGGGGGGGGGGGGGGGGGGGTGGGGGGGGGGGGGGGGGGGGGGGGGGGGGGGGGGGGGGGGGGGGGGGGGGGGGGGGGGGGGGGGGGGGGGGGGGGGGGGGGGGGGGGGGGGGGGGGGGGGGGGGGGGGGGGGGGGGGGGGGGGGGGGGGGGGGGTGGGGGGGGGGGGGGGGGGGGGGGGGGGGGGGGGGGGGGGGGGGGGGGGGGGTGGGGGGGGGGGGGGGGGGGGGTGGATACTCTTTTTCCTTGTCAAGTTTTCCCCATGAGTTTTTTTAGATTAGGTTTTTTAATGAGATCTACTATAGGGATAATTTTGAAAAGTTTTGATTTCACTAAATCTTTTACTGTCTATCTTTTCCCTTGACCATTTCTCCCTCTTTGGATAGTTCTTATTTTTGTTTTGGCTTTTCACCATGTTCTCTTTTGTAATCTTTTATTTATTTTTAATAATAAATTAGTTTTGACCAACAACCTAATACAAAAATAATAATAATAAAATAAAATATTATTAGAATATTTATTATTTATGTATAGACCAAATTACCCTTGGCAATCTAGATTTGATGGAAGTTGACTACAATTAACTTACAATATGAGGTATTGTGTTGGACTTTTGGAAGCTCAAGTAGTTTCTATGTAACAATGGTCCAAAAATGCCATATGAATGCAATTTTATCAAACCTAAGGAGCACTGGTAATTTGCCCTTTAACAATATTGAATTGAAATCATTAATGAACCAATTACCAATCTACTAAACTATTATTGTGGCACGTCTTTGTTCAGAACATTGTAAAAACATTTTAATAATTATAACATGCTGGATTTTTCTTACACCTTTAACTTCGATTCTATAATATTTAAATTAAATGATATAAAAAACTACAAATTAATTAATTAACTGTCTAACTCTAACATTATGCAGTCAAATTTTACATGAAAAAATATACAAAATTCCCCACCTCATCACTAAAACCACTATATCCACTAACTTTATTTGGATGAAGTAACCTTATACCAAACCATTCCAACCAAATATATATCTAATAAATAATCTCTTAAATGTGCTCTTAATCTACAACTTATTTCTTCTTTCTTTTACAGAAAATGGCTTTAAACTTTTATATAATAATATAATAATAATAATAATAATAATAGTTACTACTTACTACCAGAATAGCTAGCTTAGCTACCTAAAGATCTACGAATATAAGCGATATTATCATTACTCACCCACCGGTTGACGGTGGCATGGCATGCATGTGACAACCCCCAAAAACCACCATACTCTTAATATCTCCAAACTCGAATTTGATTTAAACTTTATTTCATATATAATATATATATTTTTTTTTTCTGTCCTTTCAAATGAAAAAACGAAAATGAGTATCATGTTTTGGGTTCAAGAAGCCACGTGACAACCCCCGTGTTTATAGATATCAAAGGAATTTCACCTATAAATATGTGCCTCCTAGCTCACAAAAAACAAACACTGAAGTTGGACAAGAGCTGTAATTTTCAAATCGCGGAAGAAATGGTAGTTAAAGTTTATGGACCCGTTACGGCAGGTTGCCCACAGAGAGTTATGGCTTGTCTTTTTGAAAAAGAGGTCGAATTCGAAATCATTCCTGTTGATCTCGACAATGGTGAGCAGAAGCGTCCTGAGTTTCTTCTTCGACAGGTAAAGATCAATCAAATTTGCGAAATGTGCATGTTATTAATATTAAAATGTTGTGCTTGAATACTCATGCAAGATTTTCTAGGAAAAAAAAAATTGAGGTGGTTAATTAATATGATGCCAATTACACTTATGTTAGGGTTTATGGTTTTATATTATTGTGATCTCATATGAAATTGATCTTGATGCTGTTTTGTTGTAGCCTTTTGGGCAAGTTCCAGTAATTGAAGATGGCGATTTTAGGCTTTTGGTGAGTTTTTGATAATTATGTATACTAGTATTGTATATTTAATTATTATTTAAATAACTATATATATATTTTTTCAAAAAGAATAATTTTAAAAGACAATAATGAATAATGTTGTACATTATTTCACTTTTTGTGGTCAATGCGACAAAGCCGACAGATAAAATTCTTTCATTATTATTATTTTTTCTGTAAACAATCAGATATTTATTTTGGGTAGGATTATGTAAAGATATCTTTAAAAACGATAAAAGTGAAATGTAAAATATAATAATAATAATAATTATTTATATTATTATTATAAAACACAGTTAATCGTATGCGCTCAACATAAAGGTTAATAGTGGAGGATTTCTTATCCAAAATCTATCTAAAAGGAAGAAAATGTTTTTCCCAGGTCCGATATATTTCAATGCGCTAGTCATTCATTTCGAACAAAATTGAGAGCTAATTTAGTATTGTTTTAGCATTTAAAATAACTGTTGTTCTTGTGCTGAATAAATAATTTACTGTGAAGTTAATCAAACGTTTGTTTGATTAATTCTATATTAAAGTTGTTATAAAACTTAGAAACAATATACTAGTAAACTTTTATGTTGATTTATATTTATATAATATCAAAAATAAATATAAAATAAAATATTTTAATTTCTATTTACTATAAAAAGATTTATATATAATTAAAGTTTATATGTGAATGCTTTTATTTTAAAATTAATAAAAATTATTTAAATCACTTAAAATATCCATTAAATCCATAATAGATTATTTTAAAATCACTTTACAAAGCAACCTTCATCTCATTCTTTATATCGCTCCAAATCAGTACAGATTATTGAATGATTACTTTAATAATTTTGATTTTAATGTCTCAAAAATAATATCAAATGAGACCTAAAGTTAATTCAACTTTTCAAAATAGTAATATTAATGTGTTACGTTAAATTTTTAACTTTTGAGTTCAACTCATAATATATTATAGACATAATCAATTCTCATAAATTTTAACAAAACTCTTTCAAAATTATCATCCTCATCAATACATCTTTTCATACAAAATTTATTTAAAAAATAAAAATAAAAAACACATGTAAATACAATTTTAAGAAATCTATATATCAATCTTTTAAGTAAAAATAATAATATAATAATTACTATAGCAGTAAATAGAAATTACAGCCTTTGAAAGTCAAACAGACGATTGATATGATACCCACCCCGTACCATGTTCACAGAATCAAGGGCAATACTGCGGTACTACGCGACCAAGTATGCGGACCGTGGCCCCAACCTGCTTGGAACCACCCTGGAGGAGAGGGCCACCGTGGACCAGTGGCTGGAAGTGGAAGCACACAACTTCAATGACTTGATCTACACTATGGTGCTTCAACTGATAGTTCTTCCAAGCATGGGGCAGCCTGGGGACCTGACGTTGGTCCACCCTGCGAGCAGAAGCTAGAGGCAGTTTTTGACGTCTACGAAAAGCAGCTTTCTAAGAGTAAGTACCTCGCCGGAGATTGGTTCTCTTTGGCGACCTCAGCCACATGCCTGCCCTCCGGTTCTTGATGGAGGATGCTAAGTTGGGGCACCTGGTGAAGGAGAGGAAGCACGTTAATGCATGGTGGGAGGAGATTGCCAGCCGCCCGTCGTGGAAGAAGTTGATGAAGCTTGCCTACTACTAGCTGCTCCGATGATCGCTTGGTTAAAAATTAAGGTTCCATAGTGGTTTTGTTGTTGTTGTTGTTGTTTTATTTATTTTCGTTTTCATCTTCTTGTTTTTTTTTTTTTTTTTAGCAAAATTCAATTTCAATGTACGTAGTTTCAACTTTAAAGAATAATGCAACTTATAGTATGTACCAATGACCTCTAATAATCAAAATAGTGTGGTTCATATTGTAAATGTTTGAAGAACAAGAAGAAGATTTCGTCTATATTTTATTATTCACCATAGTATTCGGCTACGGCCTAGGAAAACATTTTGTCTATACCAGTCTAAGCAGTAGTCATGCCACTACCTGCAGTTGCCTGGCAATGTAATATTTGAGGGCGGCCTCGCCACGCAAGTCATGCCCTCTTTTCTTTTTTCTGTTTTTCTTTTTTTGGAAAATCTAAAATTTTACAAAACTTTTTAACTGGTCCCTCGAGATTGATGGTGCTAGCTTCGCTGTTGCCTACCAGTCTCATATGTGATTCTCCTATGGCCACCCACCCAACAAAATAGAGTGAGAACGGAGAGGAAGATTGTGTGACCACACAAACTTGCTACACATTAAGTACTGTCCTTTGTTGCTGGTTGCATGCCCCTATTGATACTGTGAGATATTACATGATGAAGTGAGTATAGTGATTGGAAGGTAGGATTATATTCATGGTGAGGTGATGATAGTGATTGGAGGGCTTAGAACAATTTGAAGAGGTAGCCATCATTACTATGCCCTACACTTATTATTAGCTCATAAGTCTTTGATCTTTTAGGGCAAATTGTCTGTTTAAGCGGTGCCTTTCACGTATTAGTCTGCCAGTGAGGGGACAAACTGTCTGTTTTCTTATATCATGTGTTATCATCTGGAGGACTCCCTTTATAGGCTTTCTCGTCCACCAAGTTTCATCATCGGAAGACCCCTGGTGAGGGTATTTTCGAACATGTATTATGACTTAAAACACTTTATTATCACACGCTATTCCTCTTGTCTTGGCTGTTGACCACTTTGACCTAATGCCATGTGGAGATAAGGCTGAAATTACTATTAACAATACCAATTTCACTTCAGCATATATGGTTATTCAAGGGTTATGAGGAGGTTCAATTCATATTTTTTTTTTAATTTTTAATTTTAAAATTTTAAAATATTAGCTTCTTTTGTTTTTAACTATTGCACTAAAATCAATGAGCATCAATTGTTCTAATAATTAAAAGAAATGCTAGTAAAATAACAGTAAACTTGTTTCAAAATAATATAATAACTAAATCTACATATAGCATAATCTTGATCTTTCTAAAAATATTTGTAAAAACACTGCCCCTAATTAAAAGCTTAATTAGATGCTAGGCGCTAGCCATAACAAACCCATTATACATAAATATCTAATATTTTTTGAAGTAAATTTAATAAGGTTTTGAAGAAAATGGGCTTTTTGTAATATATATATATATTATATATTATTTGAAAAAAAAAGGGCTTTAAACTCTTTTTTGAGATAATTATTATTAGAAATCAGTTAACTAGAAAAATATAGGAAAAAAAAAAAAAAAAACCTTCATCAAATCCAAATTATATTATCTAATACCCATCTACCGGTTGATGGTGGCATGTGACAACCCTCAAGAACCACCATACTCGACAAAATGATCTCCAAAGTCAAATTCTATTCAAATTTTTCAACAACTATATCTTCTTTTTTTGAAAACAACAACTGTATCTTCTAAGTTCTTAAATGAAAATGAAATGTCATCTGTTCGGATGATAGAAGCCACGTGACAACCCCCAGGTTTTCCTAACTGAAAAGTCCAAGATCTGTCACCAACAAAATAATGTCAAAAACACCTATGAATTCAAACACAATTATCTTCAATGTTATTATATTTTGAATTACTATTTATGATACATCAACAATCTTTTTAAATAAATCTATTAGCAATATATATAATATATATTTTCTTATAAAGCAAATATGCATTAACTTTTAACCAATCATCATAAAATATATGAATTTCTTTCTCTCCTTTTATATTTATAATTAAGAGGAGAATGAGACAAATCTTTCTATTTTTAATTGGTTGAAAGAATAAGAAATCCTAGACAATATAAACTCCATATTTGAATTAGATAATTGCATTGGAAAGAATTTTTTGACTTCATTATCTATCCATATTATGTGATAAGAAATTCAAACTATTGATAATTACATTGAAGATGCTTTAAGAAACAGATTAAAAAATTTTCAGGTTGATGAAGGAATAGTTGTTAAAGTCTATGGTCCGGTAAGGCCTAATTGTCATAAAAAATCAAACACTTGAATCGATTTGAATTGAATGACAAAAGGTGAATGAATGTAATTATGGTGAAATAATGAGACAATAATGAGGCAAAAAATATACAAGAAGACGAGGTTAAGTCATTTGACTGATGTTTATGTCCACGGTTATTTTATTTTGGAAAAGAGGGCTACAATTTAGTAAAGTTCTGCTAGAGTTTCTAGGATTGCCTAGTGTTATTGTGGTGTATTTTGTACATGCTAAAGACCCTTTATATGGTGCTAGGTTCCTTGTTATATCAAATTTGGTCACTAAAATACAGAAAAGATTAAAATCTCTTTCTTATTTTGCATGAATTAATATTTAATACTTAATACTTGAATCAAAGTGTAATTCTGACAATTTCCCATTTGAAGTGATCATCTTCTTAATATAGGAATTTCTCTACTTTTAGAATTTGGTACTATTAAGGAAAATGCGAGTTGTAGTGTTTTGAGTTGCCATATCATTGTGATCTCAAGTTGCTCTATATGCGAGTTAGTCAACTTGAGCTACTTTGTTGTCTTAACGAAATCAAATTCTTACATGCTTTTGTTGACGTGACATGTGATGATATGTTTTAGACTTATGGGCTTTATAACGTTTTATTCCCTTATTTGGGCTCAATCTTGCTAGTCTTTTGGGCCTATTTGGGCTGGTGACTCATGTGTTGGTTTTTTTAGTGCAACATATATATATATATATATATATATAGTAGGTGTTTGAAAGACAATCTAAAATATTTGTTAGATAGCTCTTCAATAATATTTATTAACTTAATTATAGTGTGATAGTATATTAAGATTCCATTTATATTGGTTTCGAGAAGTTAAAATCAGATTATTTATCAATTTTACAATTGAAAAAATGTTTAATAAAACTTATAAAACTGATTATTTAATAATCTAAGTTGATTTGGTAACAATTTTAACAAGCAGGGGGGCATTACTATATCAAATGATTACAAAATAATCTATCGTAAAATTTAATAAATTTTTTAAATAGCTAAATCATCCTCATCAACTTAACATAAACACTTATATCCCAACCTTTATATAGAAAAATGTTTATACCAAATATTTTTTAAAATATTTTACTTTTATATTTATTTTAGACGTTATATAATTTCATTGTAATAAGCATAAAATTTACCAAACGTGTATATATATACATATAAGTTGCTTGTGAGTTTTATAAAAATTTTAATTATAAAATTAATCAAATAGTTGTCTAATTAACTTTATTGTAAATTGGCGTTTGGATACGTTTTTAAAATAATATTTTTAAAAAATAAAAAAATGTTTTGAAAATAATGTTTTCAAAAACAATAATGCGTTTGGTAGCATTTTTTTAAAATACATTTCGAAAACGAAAAATGATAAAGTTGTTTGATATTATTTTTAAAAACGGGTAAAAATTAAAAATTTGTTTGGATGAAAAATATTTTTAAAAATAGCAATGTCACTAATAAAGATGAGTGTTTTTATTTTTTTAAATTTTACTGTGCAAATGAAAATAGTTTTTGAAAAATATAAAAAATGAAAAAAAAATCATTTTTTACTTTTGTCTTAACATTTTTGAAAACGTATTTTTTATTTCTGAAAACATATTTTTAAAAACAATAGTTAAATACATTTTAAAGCATTTTTCATTTTAAAAATAAAAAATGGTTTTTAAAAACGGTGTCAAACACCACCTTATTTTGTAGAATAGCTAATAATGATGGTTTTAAAAGATTATAACCGTACCAATATGGTCCTCCTAAACTTGCAACTTCATCATTCTTATATGCAAATATTAATTACTACTCTTTGTTTATTACTAGTTACGCTTGCGAAACATTAAATTATTCTCTAGTCAATCACGAACTGACAACTTGGTAGTTGTAAATTGTTGCCAAACTACAAAAGAAACATGCCAAGAGACAGCAACTGAGAATTTTGCAAGATGCAAGGTGCCATAAAATCTGAAATGTCTTATATTGCTTAATCATCGAAGCATATTAGAGATTAGTATTTTATATTCGATTTCAAAATCTAATTACATGGAAATCGTCCACTTACATGTGTTCTATCTACTTGTATTTTTTCTGAGTTTCCTAACCAATAGATAAACTAGTTTTGGCAGAAGCTATAACGTGGCAACCACCATGTTATCACCATTGAAAAATCCAAAAAATTTCACCTACAAATACTATGACCTAAATTGTTACTAAACATACACCACGGAACGAAAAAAATGGTGGTTAAAGTTTATGGTCCAGTTAGAGCAGCTTGCCACCAGAGAGTTTTGGCTTGTCTTCTTGAAAAGGGTGTCGAATTTGAAATCGTTCATGTTGATCTCGATCAAGACGAGCAAAAACGTCCGGAGTTTCTCCTTCTGCAGGCAAGAATTAGTTTGTTCTTTTAGATGCCGTTTACAATGGAGATAAATCCGACCAGAGATATTGTTAGGTTGAGCTATACCAAGTTATATTATTGAAAATAGAAATTTTGCATTAACATGGATGTGTACATAAAGATTAAAAGATAATTACTTAATTTATTATTATGTAGAATAAATTTACGTATATTTTAGACAGGACAATCTTAAAATAATTTTAGAATTATTGATTTTGTAATGTTACGGAATCAACTTTACATCGTTACCAAATTAGATATATATATATTGTAACGTTATAAAATCAAATTCTAAGATGTTTTATCAAAAAGTCCTAATCAAAGAAGCATTATATAGATTGATAGAATTTTTTTTTTTTTATATCAGCAGAAAGATACCGAGTTTTAAAACTAATAAAAAAAAAAACTGAATGTTTTAATATTAGATAATTGGCAAATGAAAGATAACACACTTACCAAAGAGAGGATAGTGTTTAAAAAGATTTAATTGATTTCTTTTGTGCTTTTTCTTGTGCTCGCACTATTTGTTCTTGGGATTCTCACTGCAATATTGGTTTTATATGTCATATCAGGCGAAATTAATGTCAAT
This sequence comes from Nephelium lappaceum, assembly GCA_021234005.1. NCBI lineage: Eukaryota > Viridiplantae > Streptophyta > Magnoliopsida > Sapindales > Sapindaceae > Nephelium > Nephelium lappaceum. The sequence goes on along the minus strand of JAIZFV010000145.1, from coordinate 7,923 downwards.
CTTGTTTGTTGTAGCCATTTGGGCAAGTTCCGGTCATTGAAGATGGCGATTTAAGACTTTTTGGTAAGTCAGACATAATATTGCATCCCAATATTAATCAAACAAGAAAAAATTGTTTTGCTATCCTAGTAGATTCTACGTATATGCTTTTCAAAAAAAGAACAAAAGTGTGCATATGTCTAAATATTATTATAAAATCTCAAATTCAATGTTACCAAATCCGTTATAAAGCCCCAACAAGTTTTCTTTTTCTTTTTCATATGCATTTTGAAATGCTTTACACAAAAACATGTGACAAGTACAATAGTACGAAATATTAAATGCATCTTTATGGTTGCATATTACTTCCAAAATCAAATGTTTATGCGTCTTCTCATCAATTATATCTTACTTCATATATTTTTAAGCAGTTATAAAGAATATATAAGATTAGATATCTCCTGATTATGAGAATAGATATCCAGACTATGTAAATAGAGATTAATCTCAATAGATCTTGACAGTTTAAAAAGTAAATATTTAGGGTGCATAAAATTAATTATTCTTAACAAGTTACAATAATTCATCAACCCGTTAAGTATGAGATTTTAAAACATAAAAGAAACATTTCTGTACTTAAGTGAAATTTATCTTTTTTCTTCTATACTTTATCATTATTTTTATTAATTAAAAATCCTTTTATTAAGTTCCCTCCAACTTGTCACTCTTATATTAATAGAGTCCAGGGCAATAGTTCGATACTACGCAGAAAAGTACTACAAACAGGGTCCGAATCTACTTGGAACTAGGTTGGAGGAGCGAGCCATGGTGGACCAATGGGTGGAAGTAGAAGCCCACACCTTCGATAAATTGGTCTATAATATAGTGTATAATTTGGTGGTTTTGCCCCGCCTGGGGCAGGTCGGCGACTCCAACCTAGCTGATTCCTCTAAGCAAAAGCTCAAGGTGGTGTTCGATGTTTATGAAGGCCGCCTTTCGAAGAGCAAGTACCTCGCCGGAGAGTCAGACTCGCTGGCTGACCTCAGCCACATGCCGGGGATGAGATATTTGATAGATGAAGTTGGATTGGCACAGTTGGTGAAGGAAAGGGAGCATGTTCATGCTTGGTGGCAGGACATTTCAAACCGACCTGCTTGGAAGCAATTATGAAGCTCGCTAATTACTAGTTCTTTTATTTACAAGAAAACGTTTTAATGAGACGTATTATGTCACCATGCATAGACTTAATAAAATGTGTGTGTCTAATAAGATTAGGTTGTGTATACGTTTTTAAAAGAAATTATTATATGTCTAACTGTGATTGGTATTTGGACTTGAACTTATTATAAATTCCGAGTTTGATTTTCAAACTGAACCGTACCATTGTAATGCATAGACTCGTTGAATAAATTATGTATGTCTAATAAAATAAGGTTGTGTATACTTTTCTAAAAGAAATTATTATGTATTGGGATCAGTATTTGGACTTGAATCTATATAATAACCATGTAGTTTTTTTATTGGAGATTTAAATTATTTAATTCTAAATCTCAATCATGATTTCGGAATGTGATTGATTCAAACTTAAATCATACCACTATAATGCGGAGACTAGTTGAAAAAAATATGTATATTTAATAAAATAAGGTTGTGTATACTTTTCTAGGAGAGATTTCTTTTTTTTTTTTTGACAAACTAGAAGAAATTATTATATGTATTGTGGTCCGCATTTGGCCTCGAATCTAGATAATAAATTATTTAATTATTTAAATAATTAAATAATTTCTTTTGGAGATGTAAATTATTTAATTTTAACTCAATCATGATTCCAAACTTGATTGATGCACACTGAACCATACCACTGACGGTATGACCTTAAATGAATGAAACTTCGTCTTTTATGGCTAATTGGCTAATTTACTAGGTACACGCAATGGTTTTTAATTAAAACCATCTACATACTTTAAATTCACAATAATCCTTGAAATTCTCAACCCTCCTTTTTTTTTTTTCGAAACTAATTCTCAACCCTCTTTTAAGGTGAAGTTTATACCAATTTTTAAAATTTCAAGAAAAATCCAAAATAGATCCTGCATAAAATCTTTACTAGCATGTTAACAAGTACCATAGATGATATTACAATGCACATACGTACCATACTTCCAACGATATGTGTGACTCATTCTGCACAGGATGATATAAACAATTTGGACGTATACCTCAGATACATTAAAACTTTTCCTTTCCAGGGGATCAGAAGCATTGGCCTGTCAATAAGAATTGAAATTACTATTTTCATTTAATCAACATACATGCTGAATTCCGACCATTTCTAATATACAAATAATGATTTTCTATCTTCATCTTTCTTTTTCATTTTATTTTAACTATATATCTCGTTTCGAGATTTAATGTTCACTATTCAATTTATACTTTAGTCGGAATAGGTTTTTTGGACGGACGTACGAGTGACCTTGCATACGCATTCGGCAAAGCAGCTATCTTCTTGGCTTTATTAACATATGCCCTCTTTGTGAAATTGTTGTAATCATTGGCTTCAATCTCATCTAATATTTGGCGATAAGCAGCAACGATGCCCATACCTGCACAACCGATAGCAACACTTTAACAAGTGATTCCAATAATTCCAATTATAATAGTGATTAGCTTAGAACAAATATAATAGTGACGCTTGTTGTATGCGATCATTAGGGAGAAAGAATGATTGTTTTCAGGCATCTTACTAGCAAAACTTGTAACACAAAAGGGTTCGTTAATTATTTACCGGCCATCTACTAGCTGAATTCAGCTCAGTCACACCGTTCTCTGCCTTGTCAAAGAACATCCGAGCCCTCTTAATTTGACTCTTCATGAAACGTCTCCATTTCTCCGTCACCTTTCCAGCAAATATGTCTTCATCCGAAAGCCCTGCTTGCGCCAACTCATCTTGTGGTAGATAAACTCTTCCTCTTCTGGCACTGAAGAGGTAAACAGAGGTTGTTAGTGGAAGAAAGCAGATAGTTTCAACTAATGTTTTTGATTCATTCTCATGAGAACTAAGAAAAAAAAAATTTGCTTCATTCATTTATTCATGTTAACTGTAATGAGGCACTATCTATCAACTTATACTGCAAAGAAAAGAGGAAAATAAAATCTACCATTAGACTGTACTTACTCTTCTCCAACATCCCTGAGTATGTTGGTGAGCTGATTAGCAATTCCTAGTGCCAGTGCAGCATCGAAAATGCTCACAGGGGATGCCTTTGATTCGGGGGCAATGCCCATGACTGGAACACTCATTAGTCCAACGGTCCCAGCAACATTATAACAATAGAGGTATAGTTCATCAAAGTTTTTATATCTTGACTTCCTAAGGTCCATCCTCATTCCTTCAATCATATCTCTGAATGGCTGCAATACAGGAGTTCAATAACTTCGGTTAAGAGTTTGACAACTTTCAGTGCAAAACAAACTTTCATAGCGTTATTCTTGAATTGAGAAGATGACCTATATGCTCGAAGTACTTGCAAGAATATGATCTATCTTGCCTAAAAGAAATTTCTGTGCACTAATAGAAGACAAAGTAGAGTATGAGAGCGTACTCTTATGCTTAGTTATTATTTAGAAATTATAACAAGCAGGCCATGCCCACGAAATCTTTTATATGCTTGGCTAAACAAGAATTGCTGTATGCTTCGTTATACAAGACTCATCGTGATAAAAAGAATATGTTTCCTTTTTCATTTTTAGGCTAAGTGACGGAAAAGTGAGACTGGTCAACTTACTAGAAATGTTGTAAAGATAGAGAAAAGAATTTTAGCAAAGGTGAAAAGTACAAAGATTATACTTGAATAGTTCGCAAAGATGAAATATACATTCACTACTGACTCCCAAGTTCAAAAGCCTGACCTAATATATAATCTGATGATTTAAGGAGACTGAGTAACTCATAGAATATCATAAAATGTCACCTCTTTATAGCTTTATTCTTGAAGGATGAATCAGAAACCCAAAAATGGCACGAAGCCACTACAAGTATCATGATATATAAGATTTTAACATCATAAAACATATTAAAGCTAAAGCAAAAGCTGTGTTATTTTATCTAATTACCATTAGACTCAAGGGTAGACTCAAGGGCCACTCGGTCAAAATGAGATGTCAAAATACTATAAAAGACAATATAACAACCCTTTTCTGGTTAAAATATAATTTGGTCTAACCAACAAAGTCTGACCTGAATGTCAACACGATACTTGGCTACAGTGTCTGATAAGGCAGCATCAAGCATATCAAACGGACGACCCTGGAAAAGATCTTCCAACCTGGACTCCCACCTATCTAAAGCCGTTGGAGTTATGTGTGAAGCATTAGGTCCATCAACAAGCTCATCTGTTCTCCTACACCACACTGCATTTTGAAGAGATTGTAAGAAACAATAGACAAAATAAATAAATATATATATATATGTATGGATGTATTTGCACTGCTTCAGCACCAAATGGTTAGATGCGCATCTAATTCCCAAATGGTTACACGCATCTAATTTTACAATTTCCCAAAAGTGGAAAGAACAAACCTTAACTTGGCCTATAACTTGAAATTTACAGAAGTCCAGCTTTAAAGTAATGTAATCCAAGTTCAAAACACACGGTTTAGTTAATTATAGTAGAGATGTGATTCAAAATGCTAACGATACAGCAGTAGAGTTTCTGGTTTAGTTGATTCTTACTATTAAACTTGTGTTTAGTGGTCCAATGTAAGATGGAAAACTGTAGCTAAATTGAGAGAACCAAGGTCCGGTTTAAAGAGTCGTAACAAAGACTTGGGATTGAATTTAACCATATCAGGGATCGGACAGTTCTCTGTCAGGGAAGGCTTACTGCAACCATAACTCATCCTTCCCTCGGGAAAAAACAAGAAAAAAACAAAACAACACAATTTTTTTAAAGAGAAGAGTGTTTGTTTCCTAATCACTATCTTAATGGACAAGAAGTCACCATCACCTAAAAAGTCAATATTCAGAGAACCTAACATTCATAAACTCAGTACGCAACTAACCTTACTTGTAAAATTCAAATTACAATATTAAATCATGAAAATACAAATGTAAGCACAATCAGTAATTCCATACTTTTAATTTTCCCTCTCAACTTCGTGCAGTTCCTTTAATAATCTAATACTCTGGTGCCTCAAATTCTAAAGCAAATCAATCAAGATGATATTGAATCGTAAAACAAAAAAGGAAAGAAGCACTATGATTTAAAGTTACAGTGACGAACCATATATCGCCCATATAGCTTTTCGTCTTTCAGGGGTCATTAGCAGAGTTCCTGGAAAAGGCAAAAGCAATAAGTATACTATAAAAACGTACTGATACATATCTCCACTTCGAACTTTTGTATTGATTAAGGAACAGACAAAAATAAGGCTAACCCAAGTAGAATGTCTTGGCATACTCCGCGCATACTTCTCCACACCGTTCATAAGCTTCACTCAACAAGCCCAAATTTCCTGGCAAAACAACATCGGATTCACATCAAGATCCGGCCTGGACCTCCACTGCTCCTTAATCAAAGCTGCCTGCTTCAGCACCACGTTGTAAACCTTTTCTTCTGAAGACACGACTAGCTCATCAGCCGTGCTTGCCACCATACTGGATATTTCAGGGACGTTGATCGAGCAAGCATACCGTTTCTGCTCCTACCCTTCTTGCCTCTACAATCAAACATGGAACTCCTATCCCGCTCACCAATCTTGACGAATATATCAGCCGGTTTCCATCCCTAACCGAATCAATAAACCCGAAGCAATTCGACAACTGTGAGTTAGGTGACACAACCCAAAGTAATGCAACAGACATGTTGGAAACTTGAGATTCTAGTTACCTAACCTCCCTCTCTTCCTCTATCTCCAAACTCGAAACTCACAAAAGAACCAATCCAAGTCTTTATCTTTTCAATTCTTTTAATCAAATCCAAACACAACCCACTTCACCTAATACAACAACAAAGCAAACGAACAGACAAGCTTATCCAATTCCAAAACCAACTCAGAATCCCTCCAGCATCAAACCAGACTCAGCTTCAACTCACTGTAATCAAACAAACCACAGCATTAATAAACATCAAACAAACAACGAATCACAACATGGGGTCTCTCAAAAACTCTCTCAAAACCATAAAAATCAAAACTTTACATGTAAACTACCAACCACTTTCTCTTCTTCCCAACCCCATTTCAACTTCATCAAAACCCCATCATTTTTTTCCCACAAAAACAACCAGAAACTGTACAAGACAATGGTACAACATATGAAAACCACCAAAAAAAAAGCCTACCCTTTGTTGGCAAGAACCACTAAGAACAGCAAATCCAATTAAAATAAACATAGACAAAAAGTTGCATAAAAAGTATCAACATCACCAATAAACTAACAACGACCACTAAAAATATATATATACACATACACACATCAACAAATAAACCAGACCTTACCCACCAAAAACTCTCTCCACTCTTCCAGAGAGACCACCACCTCCCTCATTCACAGCCTCACACTCTCTCTCTCTTTTAAGACTTGTCTCTCTCGTATTTTTTTATCTAGTGAAAAATGTTTTCATGTTATACATACACCTGAGTTTCTTTTTTTTTTTTTTTTTTTCACTTTTTTTTGTTCCATTATAAACCCCCATTGTCATTTGTCATATTTGTCAGTAGAGAAGTGATTCACTTGCTGTCTCTCGGTTTTTTCTTGTCTTATTGTGATTGCCTCCAAATTTAATGCGGATATTCTTAAGTTACATACAGAGGATACGTTCATATTTATCCTAAAAATAAATTAAAATATTTTATAACCATCTTAAATTAATTATAAAGATAATTATAAAAAAATATTAAAAATTATTATTAATGATAATTTTATTAACCAATAAAATTTGTTTGATTGGCTTATTGATTTGATAAGTTTATTCGTCAAACATTTTAGAATTGGTTGTAAAGATAGTTATTAAAAATATTCAATAATAGTTATTGATCAATAATTTATTAACTCATAAGACAGTCAAATTAATTTTGAGTTTAACTAACTTATGATCAAATAAAATTATTCATCAGTAATAATTATTAGATTAGTTATAAAAAGATTATTAAATAATATTCAAATTGGTTATCGATAAATAAGTTTATTCAATCGATAAGATAATCAAACCATTTAATTTAAAATTTTATAAATGTTAAATTTATCAAATATATACATTTTGTTTTTAAGTTTATAACGAATTCAACAGTAAAATGAATCAAATATAATCTAATAAAAGATAACCTGAGCTAAAACTTTTACCGGCCAATTCAACCGACCCCCCAAATCGAAGAAAATAGGCAAATGAGTAAAAGAGAAATCCACCTTTGAAGAGACGGGCCAATGAGAGGAAGATAAGGTTATCAGATACAGAGAACATGCACTTGGGTGTGTAAAGTACACGTGGCAACTCATGAGTGGATGGTGGGTGAAAATGCTGGATCCCCGGGAGGATCAGCGGAGGATCTGTGGGGGCCCAATAGTGGAGGAAACTATTAACGTTTGCGAAAAAGTGGAATTTGACAAAGACTCTTGTCCTCTTCTGCAAATACTGAAAAGTGTCGAAAAAATGGTGGTAGTACTAAAATTAAATGAACAAAATGTCTTATCGGGGGAGCCACATGTTTTTTGATGGTCCTCTGCTTTACACGTTGCCTATTTGCTTTCATTGGCAGGGGCCAACAAATGGGTGTGAGTTGCTCCTACCAAACCGACTCATCACGTCGTTTGTTATTATTCGTTCAAGCATTCATCTAACATTCTTTTGTTATGCAATGAATCCTTGCCTAAACAAACATTCTTTTTTCAAATGTATTCTTCCTTTATTAAGCCTTTTACGGAATTAGAATAGTTGGGTTTTTGAA
>JAIZFV010000144.1:0-63631 GCA_021234005.1 Nephelium lappaceum | reverse complement strand
AAAACGAAAATTTAGGTTTAAAGCCTTATATAGGCATACAATCCTAAACCTTATTGGAAACTAAATAAAATCCTATTTTTAATTGACTATGACTCTAACTTTGACTCTGACTCTGACTTTGACTTTAACTTTGACATTTCCTAAACACACTCATATTGGACTCTTTATTAACTCAACCTCCTAATTAATTAAACTAAATTAAAACAATCCCATAATACAAATTAAGCCCAAATAATTAAAACCCATTAACTTCAGTTTGCTTCCAATTGTCTTCAATTACGTTCAACAGCCATTCAAATTAAGCACGATCGCCTTAATTGTCTCATTGTCCAATTGTATCTTTGTTTTCCATGATTGATATCTGGTTTCCATCATTCCCGTTTCTCCTCAAAACGATTTGTCCCTCAAATCGTGAAATCTGTAATGGTTGTCCAAGGGACTTGATTGAAACCTGAAAAGAATGTTAAGAGAAAACCTCACGCACTCCCTCACGTGGTTTCACTCCACTCACTCACGTAATTATCACTCAACACTTCGTGTCCACCCTCAAACTTTTCATTTTTTTTTCTCTCTCTTTTTTTTTTTAAACTCAAATTAGAACGCACACAAACTAAATTGAATGTAAATTGCAGATTTGAACCATAAACAGAATTATTGATACGAATCTTGAAATTCAAGAATTCAAGAAACTCTATAATGCGATTTCAAGAATCTCGATATTGTGAATTCTAGAACTCTAATTGATAAATCAATTCAAGGACTGAATAAGAAATAAATTCAAGAATTCAAGAATTCAAAATAATTGATGATATGCGGCTCTTCAAGAAACAAGAACACAATTGTTTGTGACGTATGTGCAATAGAAACAAAAGACAAACAAATATTGAGATGGTGTGTGCAGTTTGCAAGAACAAAGAAAAACAATTCATATTTGTTTGTGACGTGCAGACAAAAAAAAACAAAGAAAGCTGATTTGTGGTCTCCAAGAAACAAAAGATAATGGACATTGATTGTGTGGCGTGCAAGATCACAAAAGCAAAGAATAATTATATATTTCAGCTTTGTGATGCGGCTGATCTTATTCTGCGACAAAGTCAAGAAACAAAAATATAAAAGGAAGACACGAATGTGAAGAATTGATATGCGGCTAATCAAGAATGAGAAAGATATTGATTTTGCGGCAAACAAAAGAGAATCAGAAAAATAAGAAATTAAATTGATAAATCAAACCTGAATTAATACCCAAAGCTCTGATAACAACTGATGCGAACCCCGTATATATCGATACGACACCCACAAGCAAATTGAAACACAACCCCAAGAAAGATTAAAACAGGTTTATAACGAAAACTTTGACCCATTGACTATGTCATTCAAGAACCAAAATTATAAAGAATTTTGACCCATTGAATATATGATAATCAAGAACCAAAATTATAATAAGAATGATATGACGCCACTCCCAAGACATAGACGAGAAGGTGGGAGATAAGTCATAGTTTCGATCGCCACAAGCATAGCTTGATAAGATCACATGTTCAACAATGAACAAAAGAGAAACAAATCTCTCAATTACTTTATTTCATCATAAGCCATTCTACGAAAATTTAGGTTTAATAAGCCTTATATAGGCATACAATCCTAAACCTTATTGGAAACTAAATAAAATCCTATTTTTAATTGATTATGACTCTAACTTTGACTCTGACTCTGACTTTGACTTTGACTTTGACATTTCCTAACACACTCAAATTGGGCTCTTTATTAACTCAGCCTCCTAATTAATTAAACTAAATTAAAACAATCCCATAATACAAATTAACCTCAAATTAATTAAAACTCAATTAACTTCAGTTTGCTTCCAATTGTCTTCAATTAACGTTCAAAGCCTTCAAGATTAAGCACGATCGCTTTTAATTGCCTCATTGTCCAATTATATTTTTGTCTTCCATGATTGATATCTTGGTTTTCATAAAAAATAAACTATTTTTTAGTGGATTTTTGTTAAGAAGACATATTCGAAAATAGGATGAAAAAATATGTTTTTAAAAGAAAAAATTGAAGAACAAAAACAAATGAATAAAATTTTGCTTTTAAAGTAGATGCAGGTTTGAAGTGAACAGGTCATCTGCTTGTTTTTTGAAGTTGATGCTAATTAAGCATGGAGGGTCGTCATGCTTGAATTTGTGAAAAAAAACAAAAAACTACAAAACAAAACAAAACTTAACATAACAAAAATGACATGTGATGCTTAAGGATGATGGTACAGTTCAAAGACTATACATAAGCATCAATTTTTTCAAATTCTTTTGATTTCAAATCGACTAAGAAGAATGTTTCGTTCAAGTGCCTTGAACATAATATCTTCAATCTTTTCAAATGTTTTTGAGTTTTAATCTAATGAAATACGCAAATCCAACTGTTGTTTGCTTGTCATGAAATTGCCGACTGCTCAATGTTTTAACATTTGTGCATAGGCCAACTGTATAAGTATTCGTTGGCCCAGTAATTAAATCGTTTTCTTTCACATTTTTATGTTGTGTCTTTTAGACTTTAATTTTCAACAGTATGGTATAATTAATTAAAGTGACTATTAATTGAGTGATGCTATTGTATTCAAGAAATACCATTCAGTGCCCCATTTTAAAATTTCTCCTAAATAATAATTTTATTCTTAATTAAAATTACTAGAATAGAGCAAATAATTCTAAAAATGTTGAATACAATTATAATGTCATACCTTGTCTTCTAAATTTCATAATCCTTAACCTTGCAATTCCTTAAACCTTGTATTTTTTTTTTAATGACAAAAAGTGGGGTAAGAAACTCACATATTAGTGGGAGACACGTTTGGACTCGTAACTTGTCCTTGGGTTTGCATGAGTGAGGATGGCATTTACCATTATGCGAACCCCATTTTGCGCCCTTAAACCTTGTAATTTTTTTTTATTATCAAGTCATCCAGTAGATCACTTAATTAATTTGTGAAAAAATTTATAAATTTAATTTTGTAAAAGGGATGTATTACTGCAAATATGTGTGAAAATATAAAAGAATTGTTTGAATCAAAATGAAGTATTTTTAAATGTATTATTATTATTATTATTTTGAAATAACAAGTTTATTTTTTAGATGATGTATATGTATTTGGGAAAACAAAAAAGTGTGAAGAGTTAAAAAGAATTTACAAATTGAAACCAGTAATTAATTACATACCAAATCTTTTTTGAGTTGAAGGTGTATCACCCACTTGTTTAAACAAGTGACGAAGGTTTGAATCTCATTTATTTATAGAAAAACTAAGTATGCATGAATAGAAGTAAGAACCTCATATTCTAATTTAGCTTGTAACGCAGAGGAATTCTATTTGAAATACTCATTTTTAGGATTGTTTTCTCTCTATTCTTTTTTCTTTCATTTTTATTTATTTATTTTATTTTGAGGTTTTTAAACTTTATTTGAGAATATAATATAATTAAATTAGTGACTATTAATTAAATGATACTATCATAATCACCAGATAACTATTCTTTCCCCTCATTTTAAAATTTCTCCTAAATGATAATTCTATCCTTATTAACTAAAATTATTAAAATAGAGCAATAACTTCTAAAATTACAGAATAAAATTATAATGTCATACTTCATCTTCTATGTACATTTCATAAACCTTTAACCTTAGAATTCTTATTTTTATCATTAAGTCTTCGAGTAGATCACTTGATTTATCAAAGCTTTTATAAATTTAATTCATTAAAAATAATATATAACCATAAAGAAGAGTTAAATATAAAGAATTATTTTGAAACAAATAAAGTGAAAATTGTATTTGGAAAATAAAATGTATTTGGAAAAACTTAAAATGGATTTGTAAATTGAAAATTGTTAATTAATTTCATGTAGTTTTTTAAATAGAATTGGATTTATAACTCTCCGCCTTTTTTAATGATGAATAGTTAGAATCTCATTTTATTTCTTAAAAAGAAACAAGTTTGTAAAGAACCTCAAATTATATAATTAAGTTTGTGATGCTGGCATAGCAGGAGTTCTATTTGTTAGTGCAAGAGAATAAAATGACAGACTACTGGCTGTCTGATTTGGAAAGAGCACACAATTGTGCTTAACTAAAACTATATAAAAACCTGTTTTACGCAATTATATTGATGCACTGAGCATGCTTTTTCCTGGAAATTTCCATCAGCACTATTATTTCAGTGCATGCAATAGACATCTGTCACTTTTTTATTAGCCTATATATGATAGTTTATGCATGTTAGTTAATGAATCTTCAAAGGGTTTGATTTTTTTTTTTTTTTTAACACTGACATTTGACGGATCAAAGATTATCAGAACTTACCGATATTGATCACTAATCGCATAGTTCAGATGATTACTTCCACCACCAAGAGATGACAACCACTCCTATTAAGGGGTGGTGTGTATTTTTTTTTTTTTTTTTTGAAGAAAGAGGGTGGTGTGTATTTTAAAAGGCTATTTATTTTATATAACAAACTGAAGAATCACAAGAGACCAACTCATTGTTTGTCAATAGACTAGTGCCTAACAACAGATGTCAACCAATTAAATAAATAAATATTTGGGGCCAATCTTAAACACTATCGAACAGTTGATTTGTTTTGGAGTTAATTGATCATCCATAATTTTTCTTGTAATTCTATAATTTTAAAATGAATAACTAGCTAGTAGCATAATGAAGGAACTCGATTATGTGACTATACCGAATGTGTATGGGAAGTTTAAAAGAGATTAAAATAAACGTATGTATAACCTGGTGATAACCTAATTTAACGATTTCAAGTTTAAATCTCTTTCTCCAACTTTTATAAGGAAATGAAAAAAAAAAAAAAAAAAGTAGACAAACAAAAAGATTAAAAAAGAAGAAAAATCCAAAGAAAAAAAAGTACTTGTCCCATTCGAAAATGGGAAAGCCAGAAGACCTCTTAATTGTCCCCAGGTGCAATCGAAAACGCACTCATTGCCACCAACGACCTTATTTTATGGCTTTGTTTCTGACGAGTGGTTTTGCTTTGCCCTGTGAATCACCACTTTCTTTCTAATTCTGAGATGATATTTTAGCAAAGAGACAGAGGATAAGAGACTGCAATTCAGGAGCCATTTTTTGGGAACATTTTCTCATCAGCCAGCATTAATTTGGTCAACATAAAGTATATATCTGAAAATCATTCCAGAATTCTCCCACTGCTTTGAACATCAAGCACTAGAATTTCTATTACGAATAATTATATGCTTATCCTTTTTGACCATTTTGAATGAAAAAAGGATTTGAAGTATAATCAATAATCAACTAATGAAATATCTTGTATCTAGATTTTTGCTAGCCACATGTTCTTAATTAGTAATTGTTCTTCCAAATATCTTAATTTATATTCAGTTAATGATATGAGTGGTTTAAAAACGTACTTATAAAAAGATTTATCTATATTTAAGAAAACAATGATTATTTTTTTCAAGGATTTAGATGCACTAGCGTTCCATGACTTAATCACATCACATCTTTGGATCCATATCTATTATATAATAATTTTTACTAACAATTGCATACGTAAGAATTTCATTTATTTAATATAATAATATATATCAGACAATAACATATAATGTGGTTTGATAATAAAAGATTCTAGTTATCATTCATTATATTACAAGTGACATATATATATATATATATATGCCTATGGTCTCTTGCTTACATTTGAGGTATCGATACACTTGATTAAAAAAAAAGATTGCATTCTAAAATTGTTTATTGTAATTTATTATATCCTCATTATATTTTATTACAATTAAATGAGTCAGATTATATTTATAATAAAGTAAATCATATTTACTGATTTTGATCAAATATGTTTAGTTATAATCAAATATAATAAAGATATAATAAATTATAACCAATAATTTTAGAATGCAATCACTATATATATATATTTCCTAGCCATAAGGTCCATAAACATACAACCATGGTTTAGCTAACCCTAACTGTTTTGGAGTGTTTGAAAACTCAAGTTATATATTGATTTTCAATATGGTGCAATTATTATAGAAATGGAGACACCAAAAGCTTAGAGGGGGACGTGTGGTTACACCACTTTTTTTTGGGTTAGGTTCAAAGATGATGATGACAAGTAAAGCATTGCGCATTTTTTCACAATACCAGCGTCGAGTTTTGTAGTGATGTATTTGATGTCACCATTGAATTGGCTCGTTTATGGGTGGAGCCATCAGCCTAGAAGGCTTGTGGTTTAAAGTTCTTGAGAATCCTATTAATCATTCTCATTGGGAATTTATATAATTCTTTTTTTTATTTTTCAGATACTGGTTAGCTAACCCATATCAACCTCCCAACGTCCATTCATTTTCAGAAAATGATAGCATTTGGTCACTAAAGAAACGACCTATGAATACCAATAAACTACTTAAGTAGCTAGTACTACTCTTTCATCTTTCAATTGGATATATTGTTTGGTGAGAGAAAACAATTATTATTGAATTGTAATTTTGTAGAAAGAGATGTGGACATGTATTATTCATGCATCTTTATATACAGATCGATAGAGATTGATCACTGTGGCACGTCTACTGGTTGCAAGTTTGGCAACATTGTGACTTTAGGATTGTACTAGGAAGAGAATAGGATGGTGACCAATCATCTCATGATCATCAAGAAATATCCAATGATCAACAGATGAATGGCTCTTGAATTTTTAAACTCAAAACATCACTAGTACGTATTAGATCATCAAAAAATATAGTAAAATAATTTACACGCTAAACATTTCTTTTACAACACCTAAACAACTTTTATATCCACAATGATAGTGGACTACGACCTTTGAAAGCTTACGTGAGCAAGAACAAACATGCGTGCTGGTTAAAATTACTAATTTATATATTATTCTAAAGGGAAATCACCCACCATCACTATAAATTATGAAAACAAAATGGTGTATTGACGTGAGAAAGTTTTATATGCAACCAATATAATTATTAACAAAACAAATCAATTAATTATGTACAAATAATTAACTATATATACTTGTGGTGTGGGGTTGAGGAAATTTAGAAGAAGAGAGCAAAGAGGATGATGAGCTTATCCAATTTGAACCAATCAAAAGAAAATGTATTGGTGATGGCCTCATTAAGAATTTGGAAGGAAAAGAAAGCAAAAAAAAAAAAAAAGGTTGGGTTGTTTGAGTGGGGAGAAAGTGGAGACAATGGTACAGGTGATGGTACCAAAAGTTGCAAGTTTCATATGCGATTGAAGAAGATGATGATGCAGTGGCCGGTGGTCACATAGAATTTTCAGGACACTGGTATCTAACTGTGCCACTTCAAACCATCTGGATTTGGTTCCAATCGTTTGACTATTAACAACCAAGATCAATTACCTGTGTAAAAATAATATGCTCCATTAAACAATCTTTATATACTTTCTTCGCAAAATATAGGAATTTGATTTATTTTCATCAAGGGATGCCTTATAGCTAGCTGCACTATGAAGATTGCCCACACTCCGTGCCCAAATATGAATGACATAATTTTTTTAATGAATAGAGAATTCATACACATTATTTTTTGAACGTTGTAAATAAAATTTCCTTTAGTAAATAAAAAATTTCATTATTTTTATTTGAATATATATACACTCCTTTTATACGGTATTTTAATAAAAAAAATAATAGCTTTTTATTCATTCAACAAACAGTTCTTTCAAAATATGTACCCTAATCCTGTACATATTGATCAATGTGTAAATGCAAGATTATGGATGGTCGTACCTAAAATCATCAAGTACTTGACTAGCCAGGTACAAAAACTGTATATATCAACCTGAGTTATCAAGGGCTGAGAATAATTGGCTTAAACAAAGCGTGCGTGTGTGCAAGCGTGTGGAGAGGGTTGTGGGTGGGTTAAGTTGAGTTGACAGGTTGTGCTGCAGATAAGTGGAAGGGGGTGGTGGTGCAGGCGGCACCCACAGGCACACTTGGGGTGATAATGGACCCACTAACCACGACATTGTGTACTCAGCCCCTCAAATGAGGTTCGAAATGAAATGCTTGGCCGTTCAATCAAGTCCCCCTCCGTACCCAGCACTTGCATCACTTTTATGGTGCCCTCTCGCCTCTGTGTCTGCACTTTAGCTATAGCTCGCTACCTTAGGCTAGGCATGTATCAAAGTTAAATTAAAGACTACTAGAATTCCTTTCTTTTTCTTCTTTTTCTTTATACTCTTTTGTTGTTTTCTTTAATGGTAGGACCACAACTAATTTACAATGCTGATCCACTCACCCAATGATTTATCAAATCAAAGCATATTGTTCATGAGAGTTGTGAAAATTAGTCTACATTATATATAGCTCCAATCTTAGGCAGGACAGGAATCTCCACAGCTAATTATGCTTGATGCGTGCTGTTGGTTCCATTGGTATGCTAGCTTTTGATTACAGGCTGAATATCACACAGAGAATATTATTAAAGATCAACTATTAGTCACGAAACCTTAATCATATGGTGATTACATATATAAAAATCAAGTATTGATGCTGCTGACCTCCATACTTTTTTTTTTTGAATTAAATGCGAACCAATTCGACAGTTTCAAAATAATACAAGTTTTGAATATTATCAAATTGCCAATTGGTCATTGTTCTAGGAAAGAATATGAAGTAAGCAGGGAGGGAACCTGATCATGGCACTACAAGATTTACTGATCAAAGATGGAATTGCATATATAGCATCACCAAGTATACTGTAGTGAAATTAGTGGGAATTTTTCACTTGTTGTTCACATGTAGCACCTGAAATAATTTGACGGCAAATGGTCTGCCAATGAGTCATGTCACTTCCAGGAATGGCACATACTAGGGCACCCACATGCCACCAACTTAAACAAATTGTCCTATCTCAATTATGTGCATCTTTTTACCCACAAAGACTTACTTTTCGGTCATTCATGCCGTGGAGTACTATACTTACTCAGCAATCACTAGATCATATAAAACTAGAAACTGTAAAATCAAGTCAACAGTTAAGCTAAGGACAATGCCAGTAAATTAATTTCAAAGTACTCAGTACTCTGTCAATTTCTTGACCATGCTTTTGATAGTGTTATTAGAAGTAGTATCAAATTACTTTTATGAACTAAAGAAATTTACAGACTTGAAGCGGTACTTGCAATGATGACATGTTCTGTACTTCTGTTACTTCTATATGATTACAACTGAAAATATGTTTCGGTTAATCTAACAGTAGAAAACCACACAAGTTAGTGATGGCCTGGTGGGAATGTTGAAGTCAGCTACATATAACTGAGTAAACGACTAATGGAAAATTAGTTTACTTCGAATGCTGTCGGTATTTCTGCATGTTATTTTTATACAGACACTATTTCAACAGATAGATAGATCTAACAATTAAAATAATTTCATTTTTTATATTATTTTATATAGAATAATTCTTATCTTGATGATTTTTATTAGAACATTCTCCATATAATAAAAGTCAATAAAAAAAAGTTAAAAAATTTAATGGAAGCGGAGAGATTTAATATGGAGATCTTATCCTAATTCTAAATAAATAAGGAATAAAATTGAATAAAAAAAATTAGAGGACTTTTACTAAAGTCAGTATAAGTTCCTTACAGGAAACTATTACTACTTAGGAACCTTAGCCACACAAGTATTTTAAGACAATACTTATTCTAATCGGTATATTAACGAGATTTAATTATATTATTTTTCATTTTAAAGGGTTTGTCAGATTATTTTCAATTATAATAATATATACCACATAATTATTTTGGTATCGACCCTCTACACATTTCACTTTACACTTAAACCAGCAAAAGGATGGCACCATTATCAGGATATTGATGAAAGTTGACAGCAAATGACCCCAATATACCAGGCAGTGAAGGGAACCTATATTTTAATTGCTTAACTCTACACTAGTTTTGGTATATCCAACCCAATACAAATAACAAATGGTTTAAAGCACGTAATTAAATGCATTACTTAAGAACTTGTAACTTAAACATAACAAGATACGAATCTTAAAATCTCATTAGATGGCAGATTTCAGGCTGATTGGAAGGATAAGAAATTGGACATGCTTCAATATGTATAAGCGGATGCTACTATACGAGTGTATACATATATATATATATAAGTTCAATTTATTTTCATTTGATTCGAAATTGATTCGAAATGAGACACAATGCAAAATACTAATTATTTCTGTGAGTCTAATGGTTTCATGAGAATTAATTTTTGTTAATGAATCACAAAGTCTTATCTAAAAGAATTTCGAGGCAAAAAGGGAACTTTAATAGTGGGGAATCACCTAAACTGTGTTAATATACAGAAGTCTTAAGTATATATAATTGGTGCGAATAGAATATATATGGAACTCCATTAATAAATAGCACAAAACATTTGCGTCTGCAAGTTGCTGCCTCTAGAGATTTGCCTAGACTTTTTTGATCTAATCTTCTTTAATTATTTTATATATCGTGTAGATTATAATGCAAGTGGTCCTCAACTAGATAAAGATTAGAAACGGTACTATGCTAATTAATTAATAACTGATGATATTCTTATAAGTGATCAGATACTGCCCTCTTTCTAGTTCAGACATATAATATAATTTACAATATTTGGTATTGATAGTATAGGTAGTGAATAGAGATAGAGTTGCCATCTGATGATTTGTCATACTTAAAGTATGACAAAAATAGTAATCCCTAAAATATAACGAACATTTCCTTTCCAATGTATACAGTGCTCAGTTATTTGCACTTGATTCCTTTTTTTGGGTTGCATAATTACTTTTGCTATATATTCATCTGATTTTTATAATCAGGAATATAACAAAAAGAAGTTATTCTTTTTTGCGGATGTCAAAGTATCAAACTTAAACAAAATTTCAATTCAACCCATAATTTTTAACCAGTAAACCTAACGATTTAAAGTATTTTATCTTTAACTATTTGTATAATAGGTTGATTAAATAGTGACCAAAAGTTGTTTTGTGCAAAACAGCACTGAATTTTAATACCTAAGAATTTATGATATTAAAAAATATATCCTGGCTATGTAAGAATAGTTAATACATAATCCTAAATCAGTCGCGTCTTGAAAAATTTTAGATGGTAAACAATCTTAATCCTATAGATGAACTCATGCTGTAGCTGTTTGAAGTTCAATGAAGAAAAATAGAGATTAAGAAAGAGACACAGAAGTGCGAGGCAGAGAGGGGCCACCCTGAGCATGTGTGGGAGGTGCGATCGATTTGGACCTCAAATTTTGGGCCCCAAATTTGACAAAATTTCAAATTGTTTTCTATAATTAATTTATAAAGTAAATATTTAATTAATGTTTTGAATAATAGATAAAGACTCAATAATTTTATATTCATTATTGAGTTAATACTTTTCATAATTATCTATTTTTTATAGTTCTTATTTTATTTTTTTTTCTTATTTTATTATCTTTTTAATGTGTTGTTGGATCTCGAATTGAGAAAATTTTGATAAACAGGTGAATACTTTGCTACTGTACCACGTGGTGGTTTGAATTTGAAAATATTATTGATAAATTAGCTTCTTAAACCCTTAGAAGAAGATATCTTAAATAATATTTTATAAGTTATTCGGTGTGTATAAATAAATTTTATTTATGAGTTATAATAAATTTTTTATTATTATATGAATGTATTTATCTCATATATATATATATATTTGTCTTAAGATATTATTTTTTTAATGAAATTATAACGTAAAAAAAAAAGGATAAAATAGTGTATATATATATATATATAGTGTTTGACATGACTTCAAGATGTCAAAGTAGACGTTGTGGTGATAAAAATTTACACGCAAAAGCTTGACTTAATTAACAAAGACCCAGACAAAAGATGTACAAGAGAAAGAAGCAAAGTGTAATAATAGCAAGCTCACCAAACCAATGAGTATGGATGGTTCAGTTCAGTGAAAATTAGATGGCTGAATTTAGGTACTTGATGTTATCCATTTTGATATAATAATAATAATTTTTACAGTGATAGGGTCCCTTTAATCTTCGATCTAAGTGCACCATGAGTCATCAAAAATATAATAATATTTTTTTTAAAATTAATTTGCCTTTTAAACTGAACTTCATTGCGTCATTGGCCACAAAAACTTGATTGGATGATAAAGTTTATAAGTTTTAATATGCTTCTGAATTTCCATGGCAAAATCGAGATTGACTTAGAACACCATTTCTAATTGGCCTTTTATTATTTTTAATTTTCTTCTCCTTCTTCCTCCATAACATTCCTCATTTTGAATCATTGCACCTCCTACATCATCATCCTCTTTTTCTCTTGTAAGCATTATATCTGATTCCAAATGATTATCCAAATCTGCAATGTCAATATATGCATATTTTTGTGCTTACATATATATATATAAGCATGCATACATACATACATACATACATACATATATATACATACATACATACATACATACACACAAAAAAGTCACACCATACACCCCAATCTGCATTTAGAACAGCATTTATTGCTTTTAAAGAGAATGATGCAAAGTGGATAAATATGTATGCACACAGATACATATCTAATCCACAACATGCATACATATGGGAAACATTTTTAGTGGCATTCCCATAATTACTAAAAATTCTGCTATTCTAAGCCCCCTGAGACTATTACTCTAGAAAGTGGCCCCACTCCAACTGCCTTTTCCATCCTATAAAATCCCCCCATTGCTCATGCTGGCCTTCCCTACCCTCTCAAGCCACAACAAGCTCAACAATCACTACACAACCCCCTTGAAGAGCAATAGTTTTGAGCCATGATTCCAGGTGAGCTCACAGGAATCCATTATCTAGCTCCTGAGAACCCAATTCCAATTCCATCAAATTTTGGCATGCTACAGACTAGCATACCAAACTACCATCTCAACAGGCTGTTGAGCAACTTTCCAAATTCTCTTATTTCCCCACCAAGCCATTATCATGAATTCACTTCACAGTCATCAAGTCTGAGCAACAACTCTAGTACTTCTGATGAAGCTGAGGAGCAACAGCTGAGGATCATCGACGAAAGGAAGCAACGGAGAATGATTTCCAACAGAGAGTCTGCTCGGAGGTCCAGGATGCGGAAACAGAAGCACCTGGACGAACTATGGTCACAAGTGGTTCGTCTCCGGACAGAAAACCATAACCTTATAGACAAGTTGAACCATGTGTCAGAGTGCCATGATCGTGTTGTCCAGGAGAATGCAAGGCTCAAAGAAGAAGCTTCTGATCTTCGCCAGATGTTGACAGAACTGCAAATTGGCAGTCCTTACACTAATGCTGCTTTGAGAGACCTGGAAGAGGTGCCCTGTAATACAGCTCATCTCAGAGCTGAGTCCACAAACCAATCCATTTCAAATTCAGTAGACTTGCTTCATTGAGATCCAAGCATATCATACTTATTTTCAATTAAAGTTCCTTCTATTTGCTAAGGTGGTTGTTAGTTAATCGGGCTTTTTGGTTTTCTCTTGAGATATGTACGCACAACATGAAATAACAGCTTTTAACAATTTAATTTTATCTCGATTTAATTACCTAGCTTCATTAGATTAGAGTCACACATTTTCACATTAATATTGAATAACAGTCCAAATAAATTGTTTATACATCTTCTCGCCGCATATAAATTTTGTAGGTTGAGCAAAATATGTGAAAACGATATCCATGATGATGGTCCATTAGAGACAAATTGAAGGCTCAGTCATCACTTTACCTTGTTAATGGTTTGAGGACCCCACCAACTCTCTGCTAATAGAAATCCATCTGATATATAAATTAAAATCAGCCAAGGAACAGAAGGGCAAAAACAAAACAAAATATATATATATATATATATATATACACACACACATGTATAAAGAAGAAGAAAAAGATATAAAAGACAAACTAAAACTAATGGTTATTAGATATAATATGTAAATATATATGAATCAATAATTTACTGGTACAAGAGGAAGTGATAATTTTGTCAGTAGTGTGCAAAGAAGGTAAATTATTGTGGAAGGGTAGACCGATCTTATGTGAAAGGGGTCCAGTCGCACCCAAAGGGAGAGAGGCCCCATAGCAAGTCATTGTTGCCCACGATGACAGAGGCAAGAGGACAAATGGTGGTGGAGGTGCTGCTGGTAGTGGCTCATAATATAAAAGACTACTATAGGAAGCAAAACAATGAAAATGCTGCCCACTCAAACACCCAACCAAGTACTGTTTTCAGCTTTTTGTGAGGGCATCAATGCCTGTCTAAGCTTTGCATTGTTTTCACCAATTAGGATGGCGTCAGGCGGAGCCTACCCTTCAGGTGTTGTTGCTTGAAAAAGTACCCTTCTTTTACTATGTCATTTCCAATTTGCATTACAAATCTCTCTCTCCCTCTCTCTCGCGTTACTATTCCCATGTAAAAATGTCTGAGCACGCCTGCATGCTTACAAAGTACATTCTACAGATTTAACACAGATACTACTAGCTAGCTCCTTGAATGAATATTGTTAACTTAATTCTCTACAAGCCTGGAAACTACCAGGCTCCATTTGTTCTTCAACATATGGGGTAGCATACGAGTATGATTTATCTGCATGCTCATATTAATTCTAATGGATAAGGCATGTAATTAACTCCATGATTATATTGGTGACAGTGCAGCAAATATTATTCTAGCGTATTTCACAAAATGTTCAATTTATGACATGTTGTTTTCACTTCCAAATAAGGAATAAAAAAACCTTGGAGAATATTGAACATCATATGTTATAATTAAATCTGTCACACATTATATTCAAATAATTTAGATGACTCAACTTACCATGTACCGCTACTGTACTTTGTCTCCTTTATTCTGTGAAGTTGACAGAGTCTTGAAATTGCACTTCTCAAAAAGAAAAGCATCGATAAGGTAGAATCATGTAACAATCAACAACCTATTAGTTTAAAGAAGCAGCAGCAGCAAGTGGATGTCTATTAATATAGTCCTTATCAAAATATTGTCCAGATGAACTGCATGCATGCATGCATATGAGTTGGAGGGTGCATAAAAGGATCCATGACCAGATACCAACAACTTAATATTAAAAACAGAAAATGATGGCTTGTTTTTGTGGAAGAAAAATACCAAAAATAGTACCGTAACCCCGGCCAAAAGACTGAAACATAAACAAGTCAACAACAACCCATTAATGCATAAACCAGATTATTGGAGACTAAAGCATGGTTGACCACTATTTTGAAGAATGATGAATCCAATGATATTATATCAAACAAGAAAGATGATCATAATTTTAAGCAAACCAATTAGTTTTACTCTGGAGAATAAATCCAGTTCCCTTAATGTTTTTAAAGCATACGAAAGGATAATAAACTAGGACAAGTGGTGTAATTGAATAGCTCAACTCCATTATAGCCTAGTCTGTCTTGCTAGTGGTCCTTCTTGAGGGTACTTTTTCAATTCCATCACCAAAACTGAAAAGGACGGCGACGTTCCCCTATAAGGAAATGTAAAAAGAGAACTATAGCCCTAATTCTGAACATTATTCTCTCATGAAGTTCCAAATTTGATTCTTGCCCACCAACACAAGGTTATAATTTTAAGTTGATAATGAATGCTATGTACCTAAAAACTGAGAAATGAAAAAAAAAAAAAAAAAAAAAATCAAATCAAACCCTTTTATTATTTATCATGAAATATACAAAAACAACATGCCAGCAGCTGGTTGGTTTTCCTTTCATCTTAAATTTTTAGGACAGCATCCATGTAAATATACAGTCACATTATTCGACATTCCAAAAGAATGCCAAAACAAATATGCATTTCAAAGAAGAGCATAAAGAGCAATACTTATCCTAAAATTACAAGCTAGAATAGATGTTTGAAGATATAAAAATCAGAAGTACGAGAAATCATGGGAGGGTGGATTAACTAGAAAGTGAATCTTGAAATATACCCTTGATATATCTGAAACAAGAATTGAAGACAGGTGCGTCATCTTCATCTCCCCTCAAAATTACAGGAGATTTTGGCGCCAAAAGCTTGGGCCTTTCATGAGGTCGTAGGGCTCTATTTTCAGCCCAAACTGTGCAGTATCGAGCAAAAAGGATACAAAGCCATTGACTCACCTTTATTTGGGAGTGGCGATGTTTCCACCCCTTCAAAATTGTATGTACACCCCAAATCATTAATTTTTTTTTTTTTTAAATTTCCAATATTAATTATCCTTGTGTAGTGTTATTAATATCAAGAATTGAGAACTGTATTTACAATATCCAAGCTTATCAAAGGAGGACTGCTCTTGTGAGCCAAAGACCGGCCATCATGGCTGAGTGGAGGGTGACTTTGATAGCAATATGGAGAAGAAAGACATTTTTGCAAAATATTGGGAGTTGCAACATTGATGGTAATATGTTGTAAATCACAGAACCAGTGCATTGTTGGCACTGAACAAATACCTTTTTCCTCTTGGTGGCTTATTTACTTGGTCAACACGACGTCGGCGTGCTGCATCAAACTCCTGAACCATTCCTCCAAGAACTTGTAGAGTTTCAGGAACTAGCATAAGCAGTCCACGCCGTGTATGTACATTACATATGGCAGCCTTAAAGCCACAGAAAAATAACACCGACCAATGAAAATAGACTAATAATTTCTTAGCCATGACTAAAAAGAAACAGTTGGTGCTGTGAATTACAATTTGAATTCATTGATGATACTTTATAATGTTTATGAACCATATACAAGATTTTGTTTATATGAGAAGAAATTAAACCGAGGGAATTGCAAACCTTTACTCCAGACGAAGCCAGAACTTGGAGACGTTTGATTGGCCTGTACTCGATGCCGAAAACACGTTGAAGGCCGTCAGTCATGGACAACTTGAGGTAGCGTTTGATAGTAAAAGGTGCATCCTGATACCTTGCTCGTATAGGACAACTGTGTTTAAAATTAATGTAAAGAGGCGTGTTTTCTCAGATTTGGACGCAGCAACACCTCCATCATAGTTTTTATATGTTTTTAATTAGTTTAATTATATGTTATTAGTTTTATAATATTTAATTAAAATTAAAAGAAAAGGACATATTGGGAATAGGTGGGGTGCTCTCACAAAGTGTAATGTTTTAAAAAATTTTAATGGGGTGCATGTGTACATACATTTTTTAGGGCGTATACTCTTATTTAATACAAAATGTCAGATATGTAAACTTTCACAAACTAGATGAGAAACAAATGGATTTATCATTTAGTTTGAGTTGGTTCAGTTTAATACAAAAGGCCAGATATGTATACTTTCACAAACTAGATGAGAAACAAATGGATCAATCATTTAGTTTGAGTTGGTCCAGTTTTTACCGGATTAGGCCTTCCTCAATTGAAAAGAACAAAATTAATTAGGCCTATGAATTTAAGAGTTTATATTGTTAAATATATACTTGAAATGTGGACCGGACTTCACCAGCTGCCCTACAATTCACTCTATGCTACTTCGAACATTATAAGCTATGCTCACTTTTGACAAAGTTCTAGCTGTTAATAACAATATACTACATCCATTACACAATCAAGATAATAGTAAATATAAAATTGTTTCATATGTCAACTGTTTAACATAAATAAAAAAACATTTAAGTTAAAAAAGTCATGAAATTAACTTGCACTTAAAATGAAGTCATAAAAATATTGCATATGAAATGGGGGTCATCATACACATCGTCCTTGTACCTCCACTCTTAATTTAGTGTTGTGTACGCCTCTTATTTAAGCGTTCTTATAGAAAGAATTTAATTATTAAGATATATAAAGAGATTCTTTCATATTGTGAAGTTTGATATATTTCAATAATGTGAACGAAGATTTTGAGAAAATAATACTATCCTGAATTTCAAACATGTCTTGTGCACATTAGATTAGCATCATATATGATACACACACAAGATCAAGCAACTTTATGATGGTATTTTAATTCCTACTCATATCAAAACTCAAAACCAGGGGTAGTTTCCACCATCGATACTGGATTCGACAAAACTCGTACAAAAGAAAATGAAAATATATATTAACTAACAAAATCAGGGTGCATTGACGTCTTGGGTGTAGATATAGTCCGTGTGAGCAACCATGGACCTCCTCATTAAACAGTACTCTTCAATTCCCAACCCTGTGCATCCATCATCATCCATGCTTGACTCCTATACGACAAGTAAACTTACATATTTATTATGCATAGAAGCAGTTCATTACAAAAATACACACATATATATATATTGCTCTATTTAAAAAAATAAACAAAGCATTAATTTGCAAGATATCATATAACCAACAAAGAAAACAAAAGTATTTGTTATTGAAGATTAGTAAACTCACAGACGATGAAGATGTAGGATTGGATGGAAATGGCATATGAGGGTTAGATAGTTGCCAAGTTTTGGGTGGAAGAGGTCTGGCTTCAGTGGTTGAGAATACAGCAAGTAAAAAAGCCAAGAAGAAGAAGAAGAAAGTGAGAATCTTCGACATATCTTTTCTGGTTCTAACTCCTAAACACGACAAATATCAGAATAGAAGAGAGGTAACTAGAATGAGTTTGAATCACCAATGCTGTAAATATAATACACGTAAAGAGAAGGTAATGACAAACCTAAGGAGGCCGGTAGATGTGAGATTGAATAATAATTGTGGAGTATTTCATATTTGGAAAGTAATTAAGATTCCATGAATGAGAGCATTGAAATGATGAAAGAAGAAGTCAAAAAGATTGGCAATAATAATGACTTCTCACTTGGGTCAATGCTTCTAGGAAACATGACCTTTTAGGGACAGCATTGAGAAGCGTTTTTATATATCTCATTGTATGTTTCAATGTCATCGGCTCATGTTAGTATAGTTGATGATCAGAGCAGGCTTTTGCAGTCTTGTACTTGCATGAATTATGCTTACTGATAACTGATGAGAAGCTAGCTGTATTTGCAGCACTTGCAACTCACACAAGTATTGAAAATCGATTAATTGGCATTTAATTCGAATTACATACTATTAAATGTAACTCGATTGAAAATCTAACGTCGATAGATTTCTACTCCCACAATACAGAGAAAATTTTTTACACATACTTATAAGTATTTATTATAAAATTCGAATTACATACTATTACAAATATGAATGTAATAAGCAGTAATTACTTAAAGTTAGGAATGAATATATAATTATAAACAATTCAATCGTCACATTAAAAAAAAAAAAAAAAACTACAATTGAATAGCAGTGGCTGTTGGCACACGAATTAATCACCGACACATCCCCAAATATAAGG
Source organism: Nephelium lappaceum (assembly GCA_021234005.1). Taxonomy (NCBI): domain Eukaryota; kingdom Viridiplantae; phylum Streptophyta; class Magnoliopsida; order Sapindales; family Sapindaceae; genus Nephelium; species Nephelium lappaceum. Next base: position 44,227 of record JAIZFV010000144.1, on the reverse strand, counting down.
TAATTTAATGTGGCTAATGTCAACAACTCCTCCGAAATGCCAAATATCATAATATTATTGAATTCATTGGCATTAAAAGATCACGAGCCTTGGAACTCAAGAAGCGGACATCAATCGTCCCACTAATTAATAAACAAACCCTATTTAAAGATTGTGTTTTACCTTGATTTATATATGTTATCGAGGCTCTTTGACTATATCATTTATGGTGTTCAGTGTTGACCTTAATCAGATATTAAATCAGTTCCCGTACGATTTATGCCTAGTTAGAGATATTATATATATAATCAATTACGATTTGGAATTTTCATGTTTGTATCCTAAATTATCTTCAACTCGTATAATTGAAGCCTCATAATGAAAAAGAAATTTGATTTCTTTCACTAACTTAGAATTAATTAAGTTCTTTTTTATGATTTCCATTTCAAGGAATTTTATTCTCTTTCATTTTTATTCTTAATTAGTAATCGTATCCTTAATTAAATTAAAATTTAAGATAAATTAATCCCTTGGAAAATATCAAGGATTAATTTGATACTGCTGCATCTTAGAGTTTTTGATAAATAACAAAAGATGAATCTAAATATGTAGTGAAACTCATTTTCTTGGAACCACTTCTTTTGTATCTTGGATTTTTTTGTTAATTTGAACTCTTATTGATCTTTTACTTGTGACATATAAACATCATTAAAATCTCATAAAAGTGGCTAGATCTCTCAGCAAATCCTATAACGGAGGCACTGTCTTCTCCAAACAAATGATGGCGAAACATGGGAGCCTCTTCTCTCAAACTCAATAAAAATTTTAGCAAACAACACAAAAAATATGGGTTTTGACACTAATAATATAGAAGTAAATTGAATTTTTTTAAGCACCATTAACTCATGCCTTTTTTTCTAAAAAAAAAAATCTCCTTTTTATTTTACAATTGTCAAAAATATTAATTAATTTGTTAAATTATTTTAATTTTGAATTTAAATTAATACCTATTTTTATTTTTATTTATTAATTAATATTTTTAAATATAATTTAATTTTTATCTTTTTGAATTTTGCAGGAAGAAATCCTTGACACTCATCTAATATTTTATATTTTTATATATTATTTAGGAGATTTGAATTTTTGTTGAAAGATAATTTATCACCCGGCTACATCGTGGTCACAAATCTCTCCACATAAGTACAGTAATGTTTGAGATAAAGTACAGTAATTTTTGAAACTTAAAAAAAAAAAAAAAAGTACAGTAATTTTTGAGATAACAATTAATAAGAAAGAATTGGATTCATCATTCAACAGGTATGGGCCGGAAATCTTGCGAATCTGGGACTTTTCATGGCTAAAATCTTAAACCACTCATAAATTCGTTTATTAAATATGTTTTTTTGTATTTTTTAAGTTGATTCGGATGATGCCAAAATAAAAAAGAGAATACTCACCACATCTTATGTTTTAATTAAATGAATTTAAACTCTTGATTTATTAAAATAAAAAAGGAATACTAAACCACTCCTTATTAGGAATGGTGAGGAATATACATTAGGTTTTAAATGATATAATACATGAGAAATTAGAAAAAAGAGAAAAAAATGAAAGATAAGATATTCACAACAGTCTAGATATTGGGAGAATTATTTCCAATATAAAAATAACAGCCAAATATTCACAATAATCTAGATATTTATATATTATTTTAATTTATTTTATCGTATATAAATCCTAACTATATATGCTACCAATCCAAATTATCTACCAACGAAATCTATGCCCACACCACAGACAGCAGATATTTTGTTGGTGCAACAATGACATCTTCACCAACACCAATCTCTGCAATATCTTTCGCTAACCATGCACTGTCCAAAAGGGCAGCTTCATCATCTTCCATTTCAGCTCTCAGAGCCATGGCCAAAGAAGTTTACTTCAACCATGATGGTTCTGCTACAAAAAGACTTCAGGTTACATTCATTTCAAATGTGACTATGAGTTTGTTCTTTTGTTTTTTTGTTTATTTAATGGTTTAGTGGTCTGAGTTTGGCATGGCAGGCAGGCGTGGACTTGGTTGCAGAGCTTGTAGGCGTGACTTTGGGGCCCAAGGGAAGGAATGTTGTGTTGGAGAACAAGTATGGACCACCCAAGATTGTTAATGATGGAGAAACTGTTCTCAAACAGGTTTTTGTAATTAAAAACCTGTCTGTTTCACTTCATTGCAGTTTGTTTATCTTTATGTTTTCTCCAATTTTTGTCTTTCTGTGCATTCAGTAGACTTTAGAACAGGAAAAGTAGTAGTGTTTGTCGGCCATTTGAAATGGTGCTAGCCATTCAAGTTTGTTGTTTCCAAAGGTTAACAAATTGTTGATATCTATTTTGTTGTTATAAGAAATGTGGAGCCGCTGTTCAGGATTTCTACAGAATTTTGGAGGAATTATTACTGACCATCAACAAACGGTTCCTTGTTAATTCATTCACAAAGTTGAATTTTGTTGATTTGTCATATGTTCTAGTGTGATCAAGCAACCCATAACAGAACATAATGTGATAATTTTATAGCTAAACTGGCATTCTAACTTCTAGCCATCAAGCATTCTATGTGACTGGCCTTATAGCAATAACCGACATTTTTTCCTTGGTTTGTTAAACTGTTGTCGAACACAAGAATAATTTAGAAGTTCTTCTCCAATAGATCCGATGTATAAACCTGCTGTGAGATAATGGGTGGGAATAATTGGCATTATGCGGGGAATTGTGCTTCCTCTTTTAGTTCGAACATTTCTGATTAATTTCTTTGCACATCATTTGTTTACTTTAGATTGAATTGGAGGACCCTTTGGAGAATGTTGGAGTTAAATTGGTGAGACAAGCTGGTGCAAAGACAAATGACCTTGCTGGTGATGGTTGCTCTACATCTATAGTTCTTGCTCAGGGTCTGATTGCTGAGGGTGTGAAGGTATGGACTAGATGCAGATATTCAAGTACACGCTTCTTATTTGAGTAACTGAAGTTCTCATTTTGATGGTGTAAAGATCAAATTATCGTATCGTAGTTGGTTCTTAGTTAATTTTTGCTTCTTAACCTGCTTCAACATTTCAATTCCTTATCCTTCAAGATGATAATAGTGTTTCAGTTGAAACCTGGATCTTTGTCAGTTTGCTTCTTCACCTCAAGCTTTCCAAATTTTCAAAATACAAGTTTTGCTGTTATTTAGGTGATTGCAGCTGGTATGAATCCTATTCAGATTGCTCGTGGGATTGATAAAACTTCAAAAGCCCTTGTTTCCGAACTCAAATTGATGTCGAGAGAGGTACATGGCTTGATCTCTTTTTTTTTTTTTTTTTTTGGCCTTTCCCTTTCTGAAATAATTCTTATTGCATCACATGTTGCAGGTTGAGGATCATGAACTTGCAGATGTTGCTGCAGTTAGTGCCGGAAATGATTATTCAATCGGAACCATGATTTCTGATGCTTTTCGACAAGTGGGAAGGAAAGGTGTTGTTACAATTGAAAAAGGGAGGTGTACTGAGAACAGTCTACAAATCGTAGAAGGAATGCAATTTGATCGTGGATATTTGTCCCCATACTTTGTGACTGATCGACAAAAGATGACAGTGGAGTTCCACAATTGCAAGGTATAAAGTGTAAGTTTTGTATGGTTCGGCATGTTGTTCCATGCAGTAATGGGAGGGTCTAAAATTCTTTTATTGCAGTTACTCTTGGTTGACAAAAAAATCACAAATCCAAAGGACATGTTTAAGATATTGGACAGCGCAGTTAAAGAGAAGTATCCAGTTGTCATAGTTGCGGAGGGCATTGAGCAGCAAGCTCTGGCTCCAGTAATTAGGAACAAACTCAAAGGTGTGCTCAAAGCAGTAGCTATCAAGGCCCCTGCCTTTGGTGAGCGCAAGAGCCACTGTTTAGATGACCTTGCTATTTTGACTGGAGGTAGTAGATCCAATACCCAAATTTCGTTTGTCTTTTTTCATCAGTTGCTTCATTATGTCATCAGTCACAGCCACAAGCTAACATGTATTTCTTTGGACTAAACAGATATTGTTTAAGCCTATCTGGCCTTCCAGTCTCGCATATTCAGTACCTGTGCACTATATGGGGCCCTTAAATACAGAAATTTTGACTGAGCATTTTTGGTTTAATAGAATTTTGTTAAGTAAATTCATAATTTAGAATGGAATAATACTTGAAAGTAGATTGCAGCTAATAATATGTAGGTAATACTACTTTTATCTTATGATGATGAAATCATTTATTTTTCTTCGAAGAAGTAATTTCTTTTCTAACTGATTGCTTGATTTTCTAATGACTTTTGTTATATTACAACTCTGCACATTTACATATTCTTTGCTGTTTGCATTTTTGCAGCCACTGTCATTAGAGATGAGATGGGGCTGACTCTAGATAAAGCCGGCAAGGAGGTATTGGGCACCGCTGTTAAGGTGGTGATAACTAAGGATTCCACATTGATAGTTACCGATGGGAGCACTCAAGCAGCTGTGGAGAAGAGAGCTTCTCAATTACGAAGGCTTGTTGAGGTGCATCTGATGATCTTAATTGATGCTGCACTATTAACCTTTGCTTTCTAAAGTTTGTTGGAGCATCAGCTGTAACATTAAAGACCAGCTCCCAAATGCAGTCATCTTTGAACTAAGACAAACTGGCAGGCAGTTTGCTGCTTGAACAGAATCGAATTCAAAGAAGCTAGGAAAATGGTCATGCATAGTGTCCCAGTTGTAATCTTCCTAAAAGTATAACGTAAAACCTACCTATATTTTCATTCTTCTCTTCAACATTTTACCTAGAGAGTTCCTACCTCAGGAACGAGCAAATTTTCATTAAAGGAACTCTTGAAATTTAACTTTGGGATAAACTTATCTGTTGGGGACTTGGATGTTGGATAGTCATATGCTTCCTGGTTAGGAAGTGAAATGCTGCTGAAAATATTAAGGAATTACATAGATGGTTAGTTTTCTGTCAAATACCAACCTAAAAGTTTCTTGTTTTGTAGAATACTGAAGAGAAATTCCAAAAGAAGATACTGAACGAAAGAATTGCGAGGTTATCTGGTGGCATTGCTATTCTTCAGGTGAACCTATATAAACAAATAGTTAGCATCTCTATACTCTGGAGTTATTGAGACTCTGATTACCTTTTAAGCTAATGTGTTTAACTTTATCAATTGAAACGTAGGTCGGAGCACAGACAGTGGTTGAGTCAAAGGATAAACAACTTAGGATTGAAGATGCTGTGAATGCAACTAAGGTAGTTAATTATAGTGTTTGATGTATCACGTATCTGGTTTACCTATTTCGTAGTGGTAGTAAGCTTCTAAGTAGAATTAATGCAGGCAGCCGTTGAGGAAGGTGTTGTGGTTGGGGGTGGCTGTAGCCTTTTAAGGCTATCTGCAAAACTAGATAAAATTAAAGAATCTTTGGAAAATGAAGAACAAAAGGTGCCACTCATCCTATTTTACCTTTTTCTTTTCCTTATAAGTCTAAATATTCCAGTCAATTCTTTAAGGATGGAAATACTAAAAAATTATTGATTTGTTGACGGATGCAGATTGGAGCTGAAATATTCAAGAGAGCATTAAGCTATCCCACAAGATTAATAGCCAAAAATGCCGGTGTTAGTGGCAATGTTGTTGTAGAGAAGGTCTTGGCACATCAAAACATTATATTCTTTTAGTCTAGTACTTGATATGCAAATGTTTTCCGTTCAATTTTTTTTTTTTTCATACTTTACAGGAATTTGAATCTAACAAAATGTTATGGTTGAAACTCTTTACATCTTACAGGTGCTGTCTAGTGATGATCCTAAGTATGGTTACAATGCAGCAACAAACTGTTATGAAGATTTGATGGCAGCAGGAATTATGGATCCATCTAAGGTACGACAATGAGCCACGAACTGTTTTGTGCAGAAATGCATCCATATCTAACCTTATAAATTAGTCATGTAGAGGCTCCCAAATTCTCTTCACATTTGCACCCTTGAAGTACTCTATTACCATTTATAAACATGCTTATGACTACCGGTAACTAGATTCTGTGCCAGAATAAGTCAAAGTATCATTGCAATTAAAGGATTTAACTTGATAAAATTGCATCGATAATTCAATGGGGATAAAATTCATTTGTCATTTGATATTGGAGCAGGTAGTTAGATGTTGTTTGGAGCATGCAGCATCTGTGGCAAAGACTTTTCTAACATCTGATGCTGTTGTAGTTGATATTAAGGAAGAACAGCCAATTCCAAGGAGAATACCAATGCCAACCCACACTAACTCTCTCCATCCCCCAAATGTGCTACCCCCATATAATCAGAGGAGGCGGACTCCACAGCCAACTCTTGGTTCTGCCAGAAAGTTACTATCAACGTTGAAATAAGTTACAATGGAATCTGGATTTGTATCTTTCAGGTAGCAGACGGATTTTGATATGGCAAATGAAGCAGCTTTTGTGTCTTCACCATGTAAACTACTATAGCACTGTCTGATCCTTACATTTGAAGCTGAAGGAATCATTGAACATTGAAAATATACTCCTTTTCTTCATAAAATGGTGTTGATGATAAATGCCAGACTTGCAGTTTACGATTCAGTTTCTTTTCAACAACTGGACAAACACCATTAAAGAAACTCAACAATTGGACAAACACCATTAAAGAAACTAGCAATATGCTTGCACGTGTGAGAGGTTATGCTGCTAGATGAGGTGCTTGTCTATCTTTTGAAATGGTTATTATTTTTTTCGTGTACAGATAACAATTAATTATATTATAAGTAAAATTAAAAAAATAAAACTATTAGTTCATTAGTACATTATACTCCTTTTAGTGTTTCTGAGGTCTACCAACAACTGAAATTGTGGTTTACCAGTATGTTTGATTCATGTCTTACAAATTCTAAGAGGGTTACAAAGACTTTGACAATGAGAAAAATATATGATGACCTTACAGAAATAAGCTTTAATCAATTAACAATGTCCAGTAGTAAAGAATTGGCCAAGGAATTGTTTGCTAATAGCTCTGAGCTCCGCAACAATATTTATGTTTTTATTTTTATTTTTTTGACATAGTATATATTATAAGTATAGGAATTGCAATCGGAGCCTCTAGATATAAACTTTAAGGTACAGTTTAGAATAAAACTTCCGAAAATTGAGAGGAGGGATCCACATACAAGTGAGAAATAAAACTTCCGAAAATTGAGAGGAGGGATCCACATACAAGTGAGAAATTAACACAGATACATATGCATATATAGGTGGGAAATGAAGTTTGAACCTGCTTAGGCTCAAAAGAAGAGAGAAAAGTGGTGTCAATTAGACTACTCACCAGTTTCAACAATATTTATGTTGAAACCATAAGAAATATGTTTTATTTTTTATTTTTTATTTTTTATTTTTCAAAGAAATATTAATATAATAATTAATAAATTGGGATTAATATATCCTCAATAAACGTTTTAAATATTTGTGATAACAAACCTTTTTATAAAATAATTAATTGATAGGGTAAATAAAACGTGATCTCTTCTTATCTAAACTTTACATAAGACTGTGGTGAGAGGGTGTGATTTTCACTTTTCATCTCCTCTCTCTCGAAGTCTCAACTGCAGCCTCGTTATGTTATATATATTTGTAGTGGAGGAGCAGAAGGCTTCTGCTTGCTCTTCCAAAATTGAACCGCAAAAGGCCAATTGAAAGATGGTGATATTAATGGGGTTGAGTGTGCAGTGTGTTATGGATTTGGTGGTGGCTGGGATTTCACTAGTTATTGGTTTGGGGTTTTTCGCTTTCATTGCTTCCGTTCTTTGCTCTGCTGCTTTCTTCTACAACGCCAAGGACGTTTCTTGATCAAGGTTTCACTTCCTTCTCTTCTACCTTCATTCTTTAATCAAATCTCTATTTTCTTTGTTAATTGCGTTCTGGGTCTTCATTTTAGCATTTGGTGGCTCTTAATTTTGTTTTGATTTCATTGGAATCAAGTCGGGAATATAGGTTGAATCTAGTTGATTGAAGATCAAAATGTTCAATCTAACTTCATTTTATACGTTTTGAATTTGCCTTGGATTTGGTTACAATATTTGTAAAGGCGTAGGTATGTATGATAATCGTAAAATCTGGTTGGGTTGTTGGTATTATATCATGTTTTGCATTCTGTGCGCTAGGCATCTTCTCTTTAAGGATTCAGAGAGTCCTTTTTTTTTTAATATATATATATATATATATATATATATATTTCGAGAACCAATTACAGAGGAGAAGATACAAACTTCAGAGACATTCTGCCATCCGTGGTCCTCCATTTGAGGACAAGGCCAAAGAAGCCAAGTTATGAGCCAGACGATTTTCTTTCTGGAAATGGCCTGACACTTATAGAAACTTGTTCTTTATGAAGAGTCTTAATATCATTAAGCAACAAGCCGAATTCACCACCCTGAAAAGAAGCAGAGTTAAAAGCAGCAGCAACATTAGACACATCCACCTCAATGTATTGTACTTGAAGGGCAGCTCACTGATTTCTGGGGAGAAGCAACCAGTTAAGGGCTTGACATGGCTGCCACAATAGTCCCAGAATGGCCTTGAATTGCAGCCCCAATGCCAATAACAGAGAGTCCAGGCCTCACAGCAGCAGCTGAGTTTAATTTCGGGCAGCCCCTTGGAGGAGGACACCAAGAAGAAGGACGAGTAGAAGAAGGCTGCGAGAACATGGGGAATCAAGAGTCGTTTTGGTGTACTGTGGTTTTCACTGAACACTGTATTCACTTGTAATTCTTGTCAAAGCTTTCACCATTTGGCACCAAATATAATATAAGGCGTTTGGCCAAAGTCCAAACCATGTGCATCACTTGTATATGTTCATTGTTTTGGCTGTTACTTTTATGATGTTCAAATTCTCTGCAGACTTGTTGTTATATGCAATGCAATCCCTTCAGTTCTATTCATCACATTTCTTCAGGGAAAAACGAGGAATCACCTATCTATTGTGCGTTATCAAGGGCACGAGTCTTATTGCTGCCGTCACATCCTGTGTAGATTTCAGCTGCTATAACCATCACTTTGTTGCTTTTAATCTCTAGAATATAGATATTATTATTTTTGTTATAGGCATTGCAACAGGAGATGGACAGATGCAAGCATGTAAGTGCTGTATCTTATATAGCCAGAGCAGTCTCTTTGTGGCGGCTTTATTAGTCATATGTAGTTAAAGTAGGTTCACTGTAAGCTACACTAACGTGTAATCAAACACAAGACATGTAAAAACTCCTACTAATCAACAATAAAACCATTCTCAATTTGTCAATAAGATGCATTGCAGTAACACGAGAAAATTAAAAATTAATCAGTCACTTCAAAACCAATATATATATATATAGTAAAGAGAAGGGAAGATTATAAATTGTTGAATTTCTTAGACTTGGTAGAATAAACCATGCCACGAATCCCATCAGGATCGGCAACAAAGCCTAAAGGCCTATAAAACCCCAAAACTCTGGGTTCAGAGTAGAGAGCTATATTACAAATCCCCTTGTGCAGCAAATCCTCTATTAACCTCTCCATCACAGCCTTGCCTAATCCGATCCCTTGAAACGAGGGGTCCACCACCACGTCCCACACGATGGCGTTGAACACGTCATCCCCTGTGGCTCTCGCGAACGCCACGGGCCTCTGCGTCTTCTCGTCCTCCATCCAAAGCAGACTGCTCGTGTTCTCCAAAGCTATCCTGATCTTCTGAGGATCGCGCCGGGGGAATCCGACTGCTACGAAGATGGAGTTGAGGTGGTCTATGTTGAGGCCAGAGACGGTGCGGTGGAGAATGAAGCCCCGGGACTGGAGGTCCTGGTCGGAGATGGAGTATTTGCTGGTGATGGTGGTTGGTGTTTGAGCTGAAACTGTAACGGTTGGTATGGTGGTTTTCAAGTGGAGAGAAGGGAGAGGAGCGGAGAGGATGCCACGTAGGAGCATTGCGTGTTTTTGGTTAAACGGAGAATTCGAAGATGATGGTTGATTGATGATATTAACATGAAGACAACAAAACAATGGAAATTTTAGACTTGTGGTCGTTATGGACTGTTACGAAGATAAGCTTGCCTTGGCGGGAGATGGTGAAGTCCCCCAATCGGACGGTCAGAAGCATTTATTTATTTATTTATTTTTAATTATTAAAAAAAAAAATGTTTGTGATTTTATGGTAGACTACAGAGCCAACTTTCATTCAGGCTAATAAAACTGGGTGGCACTACTTAAAAAAATATAAAGGGGTGGTACTAAATTAATACCATCTGGTGACATGTTTTGACATGGGCTTCTCTTATCACGTTCATTTGGTCAAATATTTATTTTCGTATGGTATGGTTGCAAGTAAAGTTTAATTAATAATCACATGTATAAGAATTAGAAGTCACAAATTTGAATCTCTCTATCCCAAGACAAAAAAAGAAATAAAAAATAGAAATAAGTTATCCTCATGATTCAACCTACTACCAGCTATAAGTGAGCAGTCATAGTCTTTTTTTTTTTTTTTTTTTTTTTGATAACTGCAATTGACATAAACGACTATTGGGGCCTTTCGAGATGAAACACTAATAACACGGTTTAAAAAATAGTTCTCACACGAGAGATATCTACTCATACAATAATGAGAGGGGGGGCTCATACAAGGTGGACGGCCTATACAAAGAATTTGAATGTACTGCCTAGCACTAAAGAAAAGCACAAGAGACAATCACGGTCTATTTGCTTGCTTGTAATATTATATACTCATCCAATCATCTTAAACAATATAGGTTAATTCAAATCCATCCGTGAAATTAATTTCACATTGAAGTCTACAAACTATAGTCACCATTGCTAAAATACACCAAATCTAACTGCCCTAATAAAACTTCCGTTTTTTAAATTTTATTATTATCTTTTTTGAGTTTAATCATACTGAATTCTAATTGAAATGAAAGAATGGGAGTGGAAAAAAATAAGTCTTTCTTTTAATTATGCTAAGAAGTATTTTGTTTTACATTAGAAAAAGAGTTATGTTTTAATTTCTTAGAAAGGAAAAAGGTTTCTTCTCAAATACCATCATTGCAAGTTTACAATAATTTAAATATGTATTATCAAGTTGAATAATACTTTTTATCATCAAACCATATTGATGATATGTTTATTTCATGGATTAAGGAATATGAATGGAAAATGAGATTGATTAGATAGTATTACTCGCTTAAAATTCATTTCGTAATAGGAATGAAAGTGTGAGTCTTACATCAATTTGAGATTGTGGAATGAGAATCTTATTTCTTTCATCATACTTAGAAATCTCATTTTTATTCCTAAATTCAATGTAAAAAATTTCTTATACCTTTTTTTTTAAAAAACAAAAATACCTATTTTAATAAACCACAAAAAAGGACAAAAAAAGGATTGAAACACAATTTAAATGAAAAAGAAAAATTAATAACAGAAAAAACCCAAATTCAATCATAGTTTGTACGATGTAACAGCCATATGTTAACTTTTTCTAAAATAAGTACTTTTAGAAATGCACCTTAAAAAAAATAAAGAAAGTACTTTTACAAATGTCTTTCAAAAAATGAAAAAAGAGTACTTTTACAAATGTGATTATACTTCGAATTAGGAGGGGGCAAAAAAATGTTATATACCTAGTTTGAACTTGTAAGTGTTGGTTGCAACTTAGATTGATGTATCCTTTTCTTCACCTAACCATCAATGACCCAACCACCGTAGGAAGTGGCTTGGTCATAATGTCGCACACTGCCACCTACTTATTCTGACAATTAAATATTATTATATTATACTCTTATATTAAGGGGAAATTACCACAGCCTACCTGTAAATTTCATATTTACAAGAGTATATAACTTTTTAATTTTTTTACAATGACCTCCCCTGACTAACGGATTGACTGGATTTGACCATTTAATAATCTTTTTGACCGTTTAAAGGTGTTAAAAGCGAAATTACCCTTGAGAACTATCAACTTGTCATGGATTGATTTCATAGCCAAATGAATACCAATATACCATTGAAATCATATCAACCAAAATCATCTTTAATCCAGAAAACCTCTACTGAAATCATCTTCAATCTCTCCTCCCTCTCATCTTCAACCAAAATTATCATCAATCCAGCAAAATCATCAACATCAATCATCAACCCAATTTATCATTATCAATCAATCAACAAAATCAGTGTTCAATCACAAAACAATTCCCTAAAAACAACCAATAATCAACCCCAAACAATAAAAAACAACCCAACTGATTCAAACCCAACCCAGGACCTTCAAACTGATTCGAAAAGGATTTGAACCCAACCAAAACCATTCTAGTTCAAAGGGTTCGAATCATGTTCGAACCCAGTTCTGGAACCCAGAACTGGGTTCGAAGCCTTCGAACCCAGATCTGGATTCGAATCCTTGGAACCCAGAACTGGGTTCGAACATGATTCGAACCCTTTGAACCTAGAACTGGGTTTTGGTTGGGTTCAAATCCTTTTCGAATCAGTTTGAAGGTCCTGGGTTGGGTTTGAATCAGTTGGGTTTTTTTTATTGTTTTGGGGTTGATTATTGGTTGTTTTAGGGAATTTTTTGTGATTGAACACTGATTTTTGTTGATTGATTGATAATGATAAATTTGGGTTGATGATTGATGTTGATGATTTTGCTGGATTGATGATAATTTTGGTTGAAGATGAGAGGGAGGAGAGATTGAAGATGATTTTCAGTAGAGGTTTTCTGGGATTAAAGATGATTTTGGTTGAATATGATTTCAATGGTATATTGGTAATTTCATTTGGCTATGAAATCAATCCATGACAATTTGATAGTTCTCAAGGGTAATTTCGTCTTTTAACACCTTTTAAACGGTCAAAAAGATTATTAAATGGTCAAATCCAGTCAATCCGTTAGTCAGGGGAGGTCATTGTAAAAAAATTAAAAAGTTATATACTCTGTAAATATGAAATTTACAGGTAGGCTGTGGGTAATTTCCCCTTAATATAAGAGTATAATATAAATATTTAATTGTCAGAATAAGTAGGTGGCAGTGTGCGACATTATGACCAAGCCACTTCCTACGGTGGTTGGGTCATTGATGGTTAGGTGAAGAAAAGGATACATCAATCTAAGTTGCAACCAACACTTACAAGTTCAAACTATGTATATAACATTTTTTTGCCCCCTCCTAATTCGAAGTATAATCACATTGTAAAAGTACTCTTTTTTCATTTTTTGAAAGACATTTGTAAAAGTACTTTCTTTATTTTTTTTAAGGTGCATTTCTAAAAGTACTTATTTTAGAAAAAGTTAACATATGGCTGTTACATCGTACAAACTATGATTGAATTTTGGGTTTTTTCTGTTATTAATTTTTCTTTTTCATTTAAATTGTGTTTCAATCCTTTTTTGTCCTTTTTTGTGGTTTATTAAAATAGGTATTTTTTTTAAAAAAAAAAGGTATAAGAAATTTTTACATTGAATTTAGGAATAAAAATGAGATTTCTAAGTATGATGAAAGAAATAAGATTCTCATTCCACAATCTCAAATTGATGTAAGACTCACACTTTCATTCCTATTACGAAATGAATTTTAAGCGAGTAAATACTATCAATCAATCTCATTTTCCATTCATATTCCTTAATCCATGAATAAACATATCATCAATATGGTTTGATGATAAAAAGTATTAATTCAACTTGATAATACATATTTAAATTATTGTAAACTTGCAATGATGGTATTTGAGAAGAAACCTTTTTCCTTTTCTAAGAAATTAAAACATAACTCTTTTCTAATGTAAAACAAAAATACTTCTTAGCATAATTAAAAGAAAGACTTATTTTTTTCCACTCCCATTCTTTCATTTCAATTAGAATTCAGTATGATTAAACTCAAAAAAGATAATAATAAAATTTAAAAAACGGAAGTTTTATTAGGGCAGTTAGATTTGGTGTATTTTAGCAATGGTGACTATAGTTTGTAGACTTCAATGTGAAATTAATTTCACGGATGGATTTGAATTAACCTATATTGTTTAAGATGATTGGATGAGTATATAATATTACAAGCAAGCAAATAGACCGTGATTGTCTCTTGTGCTTTTCTTTAGTGGTAGGCAGTACATTCAAATTCTTTGTATAGGCGTCCATCTTGTATGAGCACCCCCTCTCATTATTGTATGAGCAGATCTCTCTCGTGGTGAGAACTATTTTTTAAACCGTGTTATTAGTGTTTATCTCGGAAAGACCCCAGTAATCGTTATGTCAATTGTAGTTATCAAAAAAAAAAAAGACTATGACTGCTCACTTATAGCTGGTAGTAGGTTTGAATCATGAGGAGAACTTATTTTCTATTTTTTATTTCTTTTTTTTGTCTTCGGATAGAGAGATTCAAATTTGTGACTTCTAATTCTTATACATGTGATATTAATTAAACTTTACTTGCAACCATACCATACCGAAAATAAATATTGACCAAATGAACGTGATAAGAAGCCCATGTCAAAAACATGTCACCAGATGGTATTAATTTAGTACCACCCCTTTATATTTTTTTAAGTAGTGCCACCCAGTTTTATTTAGCCTGAATGAAAGTTGGCTCTGTAGTCTACCATAAAATCACAAACATTTTTTTTTTAATAATTAAAAAATAAATAAATAAATGCTTCTGACCGTCCGATTGGGGGACCTTCACCATCTCCCGCCAAGGCAAGCTATCTTCGTAACAGTCCATAACGACCACAAGTCTAAAATTTCCATTGTTTTGTTGTCTTCATGTTAATATCATCAATCAACCATCATCTTCGAATTCTCCGTTTAACCAAAAACACGCAATGCTCCTACGTGGCATCCTCTCCGCTCCTCCTCCCTTCTCTCCACTTGAAAACCACCATACCAACCGTTACAGTTTCAGCTCAAACACCAACCACCATCACCAGCAAATACTCCATCTCCGACCAGGACCTCCAGTCCCGGGGCTTCATTCTCCACCGCACCGTCTCTGGCCTCAACATAGACCACCTCAACTCCATCTTCGTGGCAGTCGGATTCCCCCGGTCGCGATCCTCAGAAGATCAGGATAGCTTTGGAGAACACGAGCAGTCTGCTTTGGATGGAGGACGAGAAGACGCAGAGGGCCCGTGGCGTTCGCGAGAGCCACAGGGGATGACGTGTTCAACGCCATCGTGTGGGACGTGGTGGTGGACCCCTCGTTTCAAGGGATCGGATTTAGGAAGGCTGTGATGGAGAGGTTAATAGAGGATTTGCTGCACAAGGGGATTTGTAATATAGCTCTCTACTCTGAACCCAGAGTTTTGGGGTTTTATAGGCCTTTAGGCTTTGTTGCCGATCCTGATGGGATTCGTGGCATGGTTTATTCTTACCAAGTCTAAGAAATTCAACAATTTATAATCTTCCCTTCTCTTTATATGTATATATATTGGTTTTGAAGTGACTGATTAATTTTTATTTTTCTGTGTTACTGCAATGCATCTTATTGACAATTGAGAATGGTTTTATTGTTGATTAGTAGGAGTTTTACATGTCTTTGGGTTTGATTACACGTTAGTGTAGCTTACAGTGAACCTACTTTAACTACATATGACTAATAAAGCCGCCACAAAGAGACTGCTCTGGCTATATAAGATACAGCACTTACATGCTTGCATCTGTCCATCTCCTGTTGCAATGCCTATAACCAAAAATAATAATATCTAGATTCTAGAGATTAAAAGCAACAAAGTGATGGTTTATAGCAGCTGAATCTACACAGGATGTGACAGCAGCAATAAGACTCGTGCCCTTGATAACGCACAATAGATAGGTGATTCCTCGTTTTCCCTGAAGAAATGTGATGATAGAACTGAAGGGATTGCATTGCATCTTACAACAAGTCTGCAGAGAATTTGAACATCATAAAAGTAACAGCCAAACAATGAACATATACAAGTGATGCACATGGTTTGGACTTTGGCCAAACGCCTTATATTATATTTGGTGCCAAATGGTGAAAGCTTTGACAAGAATTACAAGTGAATACAGTGTTCAGTGAAAACCACAGTACACCAAAGGACTCTTGATTCCCCGTGTTCTCGCAGCCTTCTTCTACTCGTCCTTCTTCTTGGTGTCCTCCTCCAAGGGGCTGCCCGAAATTAAACTCGGCTGCTGCTGTGAGGCCTGGACTCTCTGTTATTGGCATTGGGGCTGCAATTCAAGGCCATTCTGGGACTATTGTGGCCAGCCATCTCAAGCCCTTAACTGGTTGCTTCTCCCCAGAAATCAGTGAGCTGCCCTTCAAGTACAATACATTGAGGTGGGTGTGTCTAATGTTGCTGCTGCTTTTAACTCTGCTTCTTTTCAGGGTGGTGAATTCGGCTTGTTGCTTAATGATATTAAGACTCTTTGTAAAGAACAAGTTTCTATAAGTGTCAGGCCATTTCCAGAAAGAAAATCGTCTGGCTCATAACTTGGCTTCTTTGGCCTTGTCCTCAAATGGAGGACCACGGATGCAGAATGTCTCTGAAGTTTGTATCTTCTCCTCTGTAATTGGTTCTCGAAATATATATATATATATATTAAAAAAAAAGGACTCTCTGAATCCTTAAAGAGAAGATGCCCAGCGCACAGAATGCAAAACATGATATAATACCAACAACCCAACCAGATTTTACGATTATCATACATACCTACGCCTTTACAAATATTGTAACCAAATCCAAGGCAAATTCAAAACGTATAAAATGAAGTTAGATTGAACATTTTGATCTTCAATCAACTAGATTCAACCTATATTCCCGACTTGATTCCAATGAAATCAAAACAAAATTAAGAGCCACCAAATGCTAAAATGAAGACCCAGAACGCGATTAACAAAGAAAATAGAGATTTGATTAAAGAATGAAGGTAGAAGAGAAGGAAGTGAAACCTATGATCAAGAAACGTCCTTGGCGTTGTAGAAGAAAGCAGCAGAGCAAAGAACGGAAGCAATGAAAGCGAAAAACCCCAAACCAATAACTAGTGAAATCCCAGCCACCACCAAATCCATAACACACTGCACACTCAACCCCATTAATATCACCATCTTTCAATTGGCCTTTTGCGGTTCAATTTTGGAAGAGCAAGCAGAAGCCTTCTGCTCCTCCACTACACATATATATAACATAACGAGGCTGCAGTTGAGACTTCGAGAGAGAGGAGGTGAAAAGTGAAAATCACACCCTCTCACCACAGTCTTATGTAAAGTTTAGATAAGAAGAGATCACGTTTTATTTACCCAATCAATTAATTATTTTATAAAAAGGTTTGTTATCACAAAATATTTTAAAACGTTTATTGAGGATGTATTAATCCCAATTTATTAATTATTATATTAATATTTCTTTGAAAATTTAAAAATAAAAAATAAAAAATAAAACATATTTCTTATGGTTTCAACATAAATATTGTTGAAACTGGTGAGTAGTCTAATTGACACCACTTTTCTATCTCTTCTTTTGAGCCTAACCAGGTTCAAACTTCATTTCCCACCTATATATGCATATGTATCTGTGTTAATTTCTCACTTGTATGTGGATCCCTCCTCTCAATTTTCAGAAGTTTTATTCTAAACTGTACCTTAAAGTTTATATCTAGAGGCTCCGATTGCAATTCCTATAGTTATAATATATACTATGTCAAAAAAAAAATAATAAAAACATAAATATTGTTGCGGAGCTCAGAGCTATTAGCAAACAATTCCTTGGCCAATTCTTTACTACTGGACATTGTTAATTGATTAAAGCTTATTTCTGTAAGGTCATCATATATTTTTCTCATTGTCAAAGTCTTTGTAACCCTCTTAGAATTTGTAAGACATGAATCAAACATACTGGTAAACCACAATTTCAGTTGTTGGTAGACCTCAGAAACACTAAAAGGAGTATAATGTGCTAATGAACTAATAGTTTTATTTTTTTAATTTTACTTATAATATAATTAATTGTTATCTGTACACGAAAAAAATAATAACCATTTCAAAAGATAGACAAGCACCTCATCTAGCAGCATAACCTCTCACACGTGCAAGCATATTTCTAGTTTCTTTAATGGTGTTTGTCCAATTGTTGAGTTTCTTTAATGGTGTTTGTCCAGTTGTTGAAAAGAAACTGAATCGTAAACTGCAAGTCTGGCATTTATCATCAACACCATTTTATGAAGAAAAGGAGTATATTTTCAATGTTCAATGATTCCTTCAGCTTCAAATGTAAGGATCAGACAGTGCTACAGTAGTTTACATGGTGAAGACACAAAAGCTGCTTCATTTGCCATATCAAAATCCGTCTGCTACCTGAAAGATACAAATCCAGATTCCATTGTAACTTATTTCAACGTTGATAGTAACTTTCTGGCAGAACCAAGAGTTGGCTGTGGAGTCCGCCTCCTCTGATTATATGGGGGTAGCACATTTGGGGGATGGAGAGAGTTAGTGTGGGTTGGCATTGGTATTCTCCTTGGAATTGGCTGTTCTTCCTTAATATCAACTACAACAGCATCAGATGTTAGAAAAGTCTTTGCCACAGATGCTGCATGCTCCAAACAACATCTAACTACCTGCTCCAATATCAAATGACAAATGAATTTTATCCCCATTGAATTATCGATGCACTTTTATCAAGTTAAATCCTTTAATTGCAATGATACTTTGACTTATTCTGGCACAGAATCTAGTTACCGGTAGTCATAAGCATATTTATAAATGGTAATAGAGTACTTCAAGGGTGCAAATGTGAAGAGAATTTGGGAGCCTCTACATGACTAATTTATAAGGTTAGATATGGATGCATTTCTGCACAAAACAGTTCGTGGCTCATTGTCGTACCTTAGATGGATCCATAATTCCTGCTGCCATCAAATCTTCATAACAGTTTGTTGCTGCATTGTAACCATACTTAGGATCATCACTAGACAGCACCTGTAAGATGTAAAGAGTTTCAACCATAACATTTTGTTAGATTCAAATTCCTGTAAAGTATGAAAAAAAAAAAAAAAAATTGAACGGAAAACATTTGCATATCAAGTACTAGACTAAAAGAATATAATGTTTTGATGTGCCAAGACCTTCTCTACAACAACATTGCCACTAACACCGGCATTTTTGGCTATTAATCTTGTGGGATAGCTTAATGCTCTCTTGAATATTTCAGCTCCAATCTGCATCCGTCAACAAATCAATAAATTTTTTAGTATTTCCATCCTTAAAGAATTGACTGGAATATTTAGACTTATAAGGAAAAGAAAAAGGTAAAATAGGATGAGTGGCACCTTTTGTTCTTCATTTTCCAAAGATTCTTTAATTTTATCTAGTTTTGCAGATAGCCTTAAAAGGCTACAGCCACCCCCAACCACAACACCTTCCTCAACGGCTGCCTGCATTAATTCTACTTAGAAGCTTACTACCACTACGAAATAGGTAAACCAGATACGTGATACATCAAACACTATAATTAACTACCTTAGTTGCATTCACAGCATCTTCAATCCTAAGTTGTTTATCCTTTGACTCAACCACTGTCTGTGCTCCGACCTACGTTTCAATTGATAAAGTTAAACACATTAGCTTAAAAGGTAATCAGAGTCTCAATAACTCCAGAGTATAGAGATGCTAACTATTTGTTTATATAGGTTCACCTGAAGAATAGCAATGCCACCAGACAACCTCGCAATTCTTTCGTTCAGTATCTTCTTTTGGAATTTCTCTTCAGTATTCTACAAAACAAGAAACTTTTAGGTTGGTATTTGACAGAAAACTAACCATCTATGTAATTCCTTAATATTTTCAGCAGCATTTCACTTCCTAACCAGGAAGCATATGACTATCCAACATCCAAGTCCCCAACAGATAAGTTTATCCCAAAGTTAAATTTCAAGAGTTCCTTTAATGAAAATTTGCTCGTTCCTGAGGTAGGAACTCTCTAGGTAAAATGTTGAAGAGAAGAATGAAAATATAGGTAGGTTTTACGTTATACTTTTAGGAAGATTACAACTGGGACACTATGCATGACCATTTTCCTAGCTTCTTTGAATTCGATTCTGTTCAAGCAGCAAACTGCCTGCCAGTTTGTCTTAGTTCAAAGATGACTGCATTTGGGAGCTGGTCTTTAATGTTACAGCTGATGCTCCAACAAACTTTAGAAAGCAAAGGTTAATAGTGCAGCATCAATTAAGATCATCAGATGCACCTCAACAAGCCTTCGTAATTGAGAAGCTCTCTTCTCCACAGCTGCTTGAGTGCTCCCATCGGTAACTATCAATGTGGAATCCTTAGTTATCACCACCTTAACAGCGGTGCCCAATACCTCCTTGCCGGCTTTATCTAGAGTCAGCCCCATCTCATCTCTAATGACAGTGGCTGCAAAAATGCAAACAGCAAAGAATATGTAAATGTGCAGAGTTGTAATATAACAAAAGTCATTAGAAAATCAAGCAATCAGTTAGAAAAGAAATTACTTCTTCGAAGAAAAATAAATGATTTCATCATCATAAGATAAAAGTAGTATTACCTACATATTATTAGCTGCAATCTACTTTCAAGTATTATTCCATTCTAAATTATGAATTTACTTAACAAAATTCTATTAAACCAAAAATGCTCAGTCAAAATTTCTGTATTTAAGGGCCCCATATAGTGCACAGGTACTGAATATGCGAGACTGGAAGGCCAGACAGGCTTAAACAATATCTGTTTAGTCCAAAGAAATACATGTTAGCTTGTGGCTGTGACTGATGACATAATGAAGCAACTGATGAAAAAAGACAAACGAAATTTGGGTATTGGATCTACTACCTCCAGTCAAAATAGCAAGGTCATCTAAACAGTGGCTCTTGCGCTCACCAAAGGCAGGGGCCTTGATAGCTACTGCTTTGAGCACACCTTTGAGTTTGTTCCTAATTACTGGAGCCAGAGCTTGCTGCTCAATGCCCTCCGCAACTATGACAACTGGATACTTCTCTTTAACTGCGCTGTCCAATATCTTAAACATGTCCTTTGGATTTGTGATTTTTTTGTCGACCAAGAGTAACTGCAATAAAAGAATTTTAGACCCTCCCATTACTGCATGGAACAACATGCCGAACCATACAAAACTTACACTTTATACCTTGCAATTGTGGAACTCCACTGTCATCTTTTGTCGATCAGTCACAAAGTATGGGGACAAATATCCACGATCAAATTGCATTCCTTCTACGATTTGTAGACTGTTCTCAGTACACCTCCCTTTTTCAATTGTAACAACACCTTTCCTTCCCACTTGTCGAAAAGCATCAGAAATCATGGTTCCGATTGAATAATCATTTCCGGCACTAACTGCAGCAACATCTGCAAGTTCATGATCCTCAACCTGCAACATGTGATGAAATAAGAATTATTTCAGAAAGGGAAAGGCCAAAAAAAAAAAAAAAAAAAGAGATCAAGCCATGTACCTCTCTCGACATCAATTTGAGTTCGGAAACAAGGGCTTTTGAAGTTTTATCAATCCCACGAGCAATCTGAATAGGATTCATACCAGCTGCAATCACCTAAATAACAGCAAAACTTGTATTGTGAAAATTTGGAAAGCTTGAGGTGAAGAAGCAAACTGACAAAGATCCAGGTTTCAACTGAAACACTATTATCATCTTGAAGGATAAGGAATTGAAATGTTGAAGCAGGTTAAGAAGCAAAAATTAACTAAGAACCAACTACGATACGATAATTTGATCTTTACACAATCAAAATGAGAACTTCAGTTACTCAAATAAGAAGCGTGTACTTGAATATCTGCATCTAGTCCATACCTTCACACCCTCAGCAATCAGACCCTGAGCAAGAACTATAGATGTAGAGCAACCATCACCAGCAAGGTCATTTGTCTTTGCACCAGCTTGTCTCACCAATTTAACTCCAACATTCTCCAAAGGGTCCTCCAATTCAATCTAAAGTAAACAAATGATGTGCAAAGAAATTAATCAGAAATGTTCGAACTAAAAGAGGAAGCACAATTCCCCGGATAATGCCAATTATTCCCACCCATTATCTCACAGCAGGTTTATACATCGGATCTATTGGAGAAGAACTTCTAAATTATTCTTGTGTTTGACAACAGTTTAACAAACCA
The DNA here is from genome assembly GCA_021234005.1 of Nephelium lappaceum. Lineage (NCBI taxonomy): Eukaryota > Viridiplantae > Streptophyta > Magnoliopsida > Sapindales > Sapindaceae > Nephelium > Nephelium lappaceum. The sequence continues at coordinate 22,070 of JAIZFV010000144.1, read as the reverse complement.
AGGAAAAAATGTCGGTTATTGCTATAAGGCCAGTCACATAGAATGCTTGATGGCTAGAAGTTAGAATGCCAGTTTAGCTATAAAATTATCACATTATGTTCTGTTATGGGTTGCTTGATCACACTAGAACATATGACAAATCAACAAAATTCAACTTTGTGAATGAATTAACAAGGAACCGTTTGTTGATGGTCAGTAATAATTTCTCCAAAATTCTGTAGAAATCCTGAACAGCGGCTCCACATTTCTTCTAACAACAAAATAGATATCAACAATTTGTTAACCTTTGGAAACACCAAACTTGAATGGCTAGCACCATTTCAAATGCCCGACAAACACTACTACTTTTCCTGTTATAAAGTCTACTGAATGCACGAAAAGACAAAAATTGGAGAAAACATAAAGATAGACAAACTGCAATGAAGTGAAACAGACAGGTTTTTAATTACAAAAACCTGTTTGAGAACAGTTTCTCCATCATTAACAATCTTGGGTGGTCCATACTTGTTCTCCAACACTACATTCCTTCCCTTGGGCCCCAAAGTCACGCCTACAAGCTCTGCAACCAAGTCCACGCCTGCCTGCCATGCCAAACTCAGACCACTAAACCATTAAATAAACAAAAAAACAAAAGAACAAACTCATAGTCACATTTGAAATGAATGTAACCTGAAGTCTTTTTGTAGCAGAACCATCATGGTTGAAGTAAACCTCTTTGGCCATGGCTCTGAGAGCTGAAATGGAAGATGATGAAGCTGCCCTTTTGGACAGTGCATGGTTGGCGAAAGATATTGCAGAGATTGGTGTTGGTGAAGATGTCATTGTTGCACCAACAAAATATCTGCTGTCTGTGGTGTGGGCATAGATTTCGTTGGTAGATAATTTGAATTCTTAGCATACATGGTTAGGATTTATATACGATAAAATAAATTAAAATAATATATAAATATCTAGACTATTGTGAATATTTGGCTGTTATTTTTATAGTGGAAATAATTCTCCCAATATCTAGACTATTGTGAATATCTTATCTTTCATTTTTTTTCTCTTTTTTCTAATTTCTCATGTATTATATCATTTAAAACTTAACGTATATTCCTCACCATTCCTAATAAGGAGTGATTTAGTATTCCTTTTCTATTTTAATAAATTAAGAGTTTAAGTTCATTTAATTAAAAAACATAAGATGTGGTGAGTATTCTCTTTTTTATTTTGACATCATCCGAACCAACTTAAAAAATACAAAAAAACGTATTTAATAAACCAATTTATGGTGGTTTGGTTAGGTGCCCTACTCAATTGGTGCACCCAAGATTTTAGCCATGAAAAGTCCCAGATTTGCAAGATTTCTGGCCCATACCTGTTGAATGATGAATCCAATTCTTTCTTATTAATTGTTACCTCAAAAATTACTGTGCCTTTTTTTTTTTTTTTTTTTAAGTTTCAAAAATTACTGTACTTTATCTCAAACATTACTGTACTCATGTGGAGAGATTTGTGATCACAATGTAGCCGGGTGATAAATTATCTTTCAACAAAAATTCAAATCTCCTAAATAATATATAAAAATATAAAATATTAGATGAGTGTCAAGGATTTCTTCCTGCAAAATTCAAAAAGATAAAACTTAAATTATATATTAAAAATATTAATTAATAAATAAAAATAAAAATAGGCATTTATTTAAATTCAAAATTAAAATAAATTAACAAATTAATTAATATTTTTAACAATTGTAAAATAAAAAGAGATTTTTTTTTTTTATATAGAAAACAAGGCATGAGTTAATGGTGCTTAAAAAAATTCAATTTAGTTCTATATTATTAGTGTCAAAACCCATATTTTTTGTTTTGTTTGCTAAAATTTTTATTGAGTTTGAGAGAAGAGGCTCCCATGTTTCGCCATCATTTGTTTGGAGAAGACAGTGCCTCCGTTATAGGATTTGCTGAGAGATGTAGCCACTTTTATGAGATTTTAATGATGTTTATATGTCACAAGTAAAAGATCAATAAGAGTTCAAATTAACAAAAAAATCCAAGATACAAAAGAAGTGGTTCCAAGAAAATGAGTTTCACTACATATTTAGATTCATCTTTTGTTATTTATCAAAAACTCTAAGATGCAGCATTATCAAATTAATCCTTGATATTTTCCAAGGGATTAATTTATCTTAAATTTTTATTTAATTAAGGATACGATTACTAATTAAGAATAAAAATGAAAGAGAATAAAATTCCTTGAAATGGAAATCATAAAAAAGAACTTCATTAATTCTAAGTTAGTGAAAGAAATCAAAATTCTTTTTCATTATGAGGCTTCAATTATACGAGTTGAAGATAATTTAGGATACAAACATGAAAATTCCAAATCGTAATTGATTATATATATAATATCTCTAACTAGGCATAAATCGTACGGGAACTGATTTAATATCTGATTAAGGTCAACACTGAACACCATAAATGATATAGTCAAAGAGCCTCGATAACATATATAAATCAAGGTAAAACACGATCTTTAAATAGGGTTTGTTTATTAATTAGTGGGACGATTGATGTCTGCTTCTTGAGTTCCAAGGCTCGTGATCTTTTAATGCCAATTAATTCAATAATATTATGATATTTGGCATTTCGGAGGAGTTGTTGACATTAGCCACATTAAATTACCTTATATTTGGGGATGTGTCGGTGATTAATTCGTGTGCCAACAGCCACTGCTATTCAATTTTAGTTTTTTTTTTTTTTTTTAATGTGACGATTGAATTGTTTATAATTATATATTCATTCCTAACTTTAAGTAATTACTGCTTATTACATTCATATTTGTAATAGTATGTAATTCGAATTTTATAATAAATACTTATAAGTATGTGTAAAAAATTTTCTCTGTATTGTGGGAGTAGAAATCTATCGACGTTAGATTTTCAATCGAGTTACATTTAATAGTATGTAATTCGAATTAAATGCCAATTAATCGATTTTCAATACTTGTGTGAGTTGCAAGTGCTGCAAATACAGCTAGCTTCTCATCAGTTATCAGTAAGCATAATTCATGCAAGTACAAGACTGCAAAAGCCTGCTCTGATCATCAACTATACTAATATGAGCCGATGACATTGAAACATACAATGGGATATATAAAAACGCTTCTCAATGCTGTCCCTAAAAGGTCATGTTTCCTAGAAGCATTGACCCAAGTGAGAAGTCATTATTATTGCCAATCTTTTTGACTTCTTCTTTCATCATTTCAATGCTCTCATTCATGGAATCTTAATTACTTTCCAAATATGAAATACTCCTCAATTATTATTCAATCTCACATCTACCGGCCTCCTTAGGTTTGTCATTACCTTCTCTTTACGTGTATTATATGTACAGCATTGGTGATTCAAACTCATTCTAGTTACCTCTCTTCTATTCTGAAATTTGTCGTGTTTAGGAGTTAGAACCAGAAAAGATATGTCGAAGATTCTCACTTTCTTCTTCTTCTTCTTGGCTTATTTACTTGCTGTATTCTCAACCACTGAAGCCAGACCTCTTCCACCCAAAACTTGGCAACTATCTAACCCTCATATGCCATTTCCATCCAATCCTACATCTTCATCGTCTGTGAGTTTACTAATCTTCAATAACAAATACTTTTGTTTTCTTTGTTGGTTATATGATATCTTGCAAATTAATGCTTTGTTTATTTTTTTAAATAGAGCAATATATATATATTTGTGTATTTTTGTAATGAACTGCTTCTATGCATAATAAATATGTAAGTTTACTTGTCGTATAGGAGTCAAGCATGGATGATGATGGATGCACAGGGTTGGGACTTGAAGAGTACTGTTTAATGAGGAGGTCCATGGTTGCTCACACGGACTATATCTACACCCAAGACGTCAATGCACCCTAATTTTGTTAGTTAATATATATTTTCATTTTCTTTTGTACGAGTTTTGTCGAATCTAGTATCGATGGTGGAAACTACCCTTGGTTTTGAGTTTTGATATGAGTAGGAATTAAAATACCATCATAAAGTTGCTTGATCTTGTGTGTGTATCATATATGATGCTAATCTAATGTGCACAAGACATGTTTGAAATTCAGGATAGTATTATTTTCTCAAAATCTCCGTTCACATTATTGAAATATATCAAACTTCACAATATGAAAGAATCTCTTTATATATCTTAATAATTAAATTCTTTCTACAAGAACGCTTAAATAAGAGGCGTCCACAACACTAAATTAAGAGTGGAGGTACAAGGACGCTGTGTATGATGACCCCATTTCATATGCAATATTTTTATGACTTCATTTTAATTGCAAGTTAATTTCATGACTTTTTTAACTTAAATGTTTTTTTATTTATGTTAAACAGTTGACATGTGAAACAATTTTATATTTACTATTATCTTGATTGTGTAATGGATGTAGTATATTGTTACTAACAGCTAGAACTTTGTCAAAAGTGAGCATAGCTTATAATGTTCCAAGTAGCATAGAGTGAATTGTAGGGCAGCTGGTGAAGTCCGGTCCACATTGCAATTATATATTTAACAATATAAACTCTTAAATTCATAGGCCTAATTAATTTTGTTCTTTTCAATTGAGGAAGGCCTAATCCGGTAAAAACTGGACCAACTCAAACTAAATGATTGATCCATTTGTTTCTCATTTAGTTTGTGAAAGTATACATATCTGGCCTTTTGTATTAAACTGAACCAACTCAAACTAAATGATAAATCCATTTGTTTCTCATCTAGTTTGTGAAAGTTTACATATCTGACATTTTGTATTAAATAAGAGTATACGCCCTAAAAAATGTATGTACACATGCACCCCATTAAAATTTTTTAAAACATTACACTTTGTGAGAGCACCCCACATATTCCCAATATGTCCTTTTCTTTTAATTTTAATTAAATATTATAAAACTAATAACATATAATTAAACTAATTAAAAACATATAAAAACTATGATGGAGGTGTTGCTGCGTCCAAATCTGAGAAAACACGCCTCTTTACATTAATTTAAACACAGTTGTCCTATACGAGCAAGGTATCAGGATGCACCTTTTACTATCAAACGCTGCCTCGAGTTGTCCATGACTGACGGCCTTCAACGTGTTTTCGGCATCGAGTACAGGCCAATCAAACGTCTCCAAGTTCTGGCTTCGTCTGGAGTAAAGGTTTGCAATTCCCTCGGTTTAATTTCTTCTCATATAACAAAATCTTGCATATGGATCATAAACATTATAAAGTATCATCAATGAATTCAAATTGTAATTCACAGCACCAACTGTTTCTTTTTAGTCATGGCTAAGAAATTATTAGTCTATTTTCATTGGTCGGTGTTATTTTTCTGTGGCTTTAAGGCTGCCATATGTAATGTACATACACGGCGTGGACTGCTTATGCTAGTTCCTGAAACTCTACAAGTTCTTGGAGGAATGGTTCAGGAGTTTGATGCAGCACGCCGACGTCGTGTTGACCAAGTAAATAAGCCACCAAGAGGAAAAAGGTATTTGTTCAGTGCCAACAATGCACTGGTTCTGTGATTTACAACATATTACCATCAATGTTGCAACTCCCAATATTTTGCAAAAATGTCTTTCTTCTCCATATTGCTATCAAAGTCACCCTCCACTCAGCCATGATGGCCGGTCTTTGGCTCACAAGAGCAGTCCTCCTTTGATAAGCTTGGATATTGTAAATACAGTTCTCAATTCTTGATATTAATAACACTACACAAGGATAATTAATATTGGAACTTTAAAAAAAAAAAATTAATGATTTGGGGTGTACATACAATTTTGAAGGGGTGGAAACATCGCCACTCCCAAATAAAGGTGAGTCAATGGCTTTGTATCCTTTTTGCTCGATACTGCATAGTTTGGGCTGAAAATAGAGCCCTACGACCTCATGAAAGGCCCAAGCTTTTGGCGCCAAAATCTCCTGTAATTTTGAGGGGAGATGAAGATGATGCACCTGTCTTCAATTCTTGTTTCAGATATATCAAGGGTATATTTCAAGATTCACTTTCTAGTTAATCCACCCTCCCATGATTTCTCGTACTTCTGATTTTATATCTTCAAACATCTATTCTAGCTTGTAATTTTAGGATAAGTATTGCTCTTTATGCTCTTCTTTGAAATGCATATTTGTTTTGGCATTCTTTGGAATGTCGAATAATGTGACTGTATATTTACATGGATGCTGTCCTAAAAATTTAAGATGAAAGGAAAACCAACCAGCTGCTGGCATGTTGTTTTTGTATATTTCATGATAAATAATAAAAGGGTTTGATTTGATTTTTTTTTTTTTTTTTCATTTCTCAGTTTTTAGGTACATAGCATTCATTATCAACTTAAATTATAACCTTGTGTTGGTGGGCAAGAATCAAATTTGGAACTTCATGAGAGAATAATGTTCAGAATTAGGGCTAGTTCTCTTTTTACATTTCCTTATAGGGGAATGTCGCCGTCCTTTTCAGTTTTGGTGATGGAATTGAAAAAGTACCCTCAAGAAGGACCACTAGCAAGACAGACTAGGCTATAATGGAGTTGAGCTATTCAATTACACCACTTGTCCTAGTTTATTATCCTTTCGTATGCTTTAAAAAACATTAAGGGAACTGGATTTATTCTCCAGAGTAAAACTAATTGGTTTGCTTAAAATTATGATCATCTTTCTTGTTTGATATAATATCATTGGATTCATCATTCTTCAAAATAGTGGTCAACCATGCTTTAGTCTCCAATAATCTGGTTTATGCATTAATGGGTTGTTGTTGACTTGTTTATGTTTCAGTCTTTTGGCCGGGGTTACGGTACTATTTTTGGTATTTTTCTTCCACAAAAACAAGCCATCATTTTCTGTTTTTAATATTAAGTTGTTGGTATCTGGTCATGGATCCTTTTATGCACCCTCCAACTCATATGCATGCATGCATGCAGTTCATCTGGACAATATTTTGATAAGGACTATATTAATAGACATCCACTTGCTGCTGCTGCTTCTTTAAACTAATAGGTTGTTGATTGTTACATGATTCTACCTTATCGATGCTTTTCTTTTTGAGAAGTGCAATTTCAAGACTCTGTCAACTTCACAGAATAAAGGAGACAAAGTACAGTAGCGGTACATGGTAAGTTGAGTCATCTAAATTATTTGAATATAATGTGTGACAGATTTAATTATAACATATGATGTTCAATATTCTCCAAGGTTTTTTTATTCCTTATTTGGAAGTGAAAACAACATGTCATAAATTGAACATTTTGTGAATACGCTAGAATAATATTTGCTGCACTGTCACCAATATAATCATGGAGTTAATTACATGCCTTATCCATTAGAATTACTATGAGCATGCAGATAAATCATACTCGTATGCTACCCCATATGTTGAAGAACAAATGGAGCCTGGTAGTTTCCAGGCTTGTAGAGAATTAAGTTAACAATATTCATTCAAGGAGCTAGCTAGTAGTATCTGTGTTAAATCTGTAGAATGTACTTTGTAAGCATGCAGGCGTGCTCAGACATTTTTACATGGGAATAGTAACGCGAGAGAGAGGGAGAGAGAGATTTGTAATGCAAATTGGAAATGACATAGTAAAAGAAGGGTACTTTTTCAAGCAACAACACCTGAAGGGTAGGCTCCGCCTGACGCCATCCTAATTGGTGAAAACAATGCAAAGCTTAGACAGGCATTGATGCCCTCACAAAAGCTGAAAACAGTACTTGGTTGGGTGTTTGAGTGGGCAGCATTTTCATTGTTTGCTTCCTATAGTAGTCTTTTATATTATGAGCCACTACCAGCAGCACCTCCACCACCATTTGTCCTCTTGCCTCTGTCATCGTGGGCAACAATGACTTGCTATGGGGCCTCTCTCCCTTTGGGTGCGACTGGACCCCTTTCACATAAGATCGGTCTACCCTTCCACAATAATTTACCTTCTTTTCACACTACTGACAAAATTATCACTTCCTCTTGTACCAGTAAATTATTGATTCATATATATTTACATATTATAATCTAATAACCATTAGTTTTAGTTTGTTCTTTATATCTTTTTCTTCTTCTTTATACATGTGTGTGTGTGTATATATATATATATATTTTGTTTTGTTTTTGCCCTTCTGTTCCTTGGCTGATTTTAATTTATATATCAGATGGATTTCTATTAGCAGAGAGTGGTGGGGTCCTCAAACCATTAACAAGGTAAAGTGATGACTGAGCCTTCAATTTGTCTCTAATGGACCATCATCATGGATATCGTTTTCACATATTTTGCTCAACCTACAAAATTATATGCGGCGAGAAGATGTATAAACAATTTATTTGGACTGTTATTCAATATTAATGTGAAAATGTGTGACTCTAATCTAATGAAGCTAGGTAATTAAATCGAGATAAAATTAAATTGTTAAAAGCTGTTATTTCATGTTGTGCGTACATATCTCAAGAGAAAACCAAAAAGCCCGATTAACTAACAACCACCTTAGCAACTAGAAGGAACTTTAATTGAAAATAAGTATGATATGCTTGGATCTCAATGAAGCAAGTCTACTGAATTTGAAATGGATTGGTTTGTGGACTCAGCTCTGAGATGAGCTGTATTACAGGGCACCTCTTCCAGGTCTCTCAAAGCAGCATTAGTGTAAGGACTGCCATTTGCAGTTCTGTCAACATCTGGCGAAGATCAGAAGCTTCTTCTTTGAGCCTTGCATTCTCCTGGACAACACGATCATGGCACTCTGACACATGGTTCAACTTGTCTATAAGGTTATGGTTTTCTGTCCGGAGACGAACCACTTGTGACCATAGTTCGTCCAGGTGCTTCTGTTTCCGCATCCTGGACCTCCGAGCAGACTCTCTGTTGGAAATCATTCTCCGTTGCTTCCTTTCGTCGATGATCCTCAGCTGTTGCTCCTCAGCTTCATCAGAAGTACTAGAGTTGTTGCTCAGACTTGATGACTGTGAAGTGAATTCATGATAATGGCTTGGTGGGGAGAAATAAGAGAATTTGGAAAGTTGCTCAACAGCCTGTTGAGATGGTAGTTTGGTATGCTAGTCTGTAGCATGCCAAAATTTGATGGAATTGGAATTGGGTTCTCAGGAGCTAGATAATGATTCCTGTGAGCTCACCTGGAATCATGGCTCAAAACTATTGCTCTTCAAGGGGGTTGTGTAGTGATTGTTGAGCTTGTTGTGGCTTGAGAGGGTAGGGAAGGCCAGCATGAGCAATGGGGGGATTTTATAGGATGGAAAAGGCAGTTGGAGTGGGGCCACTTTCTAGAGTAATAGTCTCAGGGGGCTTAGAATAGCAGAATTTTTAGTAATTATGGGAATGCCACTAAAAATGTTTCCCATATGTATGCATGTTGTGGATTAGATATGTATCTGTGTGCATACATGTTTATCCACTTTGCATCATTCTCTTTAAAAGCAATAAATGCTGTTCTAAATGCAGATTTGGGGTATATGGTGTGACTTTTTTGTGTGTATGTATGTATGTATGTATATATATGTATGTATGTATGTATGTATGTATGTATGCATGCTTATATATATATGTAAGCACAAAAATATGCATATATTGACATTGCAGATTTGGATAATCATTTGGAATCAGATATAATGCTTACAAGAGAAAAAGAGGATGATGATGTAGGAGGTGCAATGATTCAAAATGAGGAATGTTATGGAGGAAGAAGGAGAAGAAAATTAAAAATAATAAAAGGCCAATTAGAAATGGTGTTCTAAGTCAATCTCGATTTTGCCATGGAAATTCAGAAGCATATTAAAACTTATAAACTTTATCATCCAATCAAGTTTTTGTGGCCAATGACGCAATGAAGTTCAGTTTAAAAGGCAAATTAATTTTAAAAAAATATTATTATATTTTTGATGACTCATGGTGCACTTAGATCGAAGATTAAAGGGACCCTATCACTGTAAAAATTATTATTATTATATCAAAATGGATAACATCAAGTACCTAAATTCAGCCATCTAATTTTCACTGAACTGAACCATACTCATTGGTTTGGTGAGCTTGCTATTATTACACTTTGCTTCTCTTGTACATCTTTTGTCTGGGTCTTTGTTAATTAAGTCAAGCTTTTGCGTGTAAATTTTTATCACCACAACGTCTACTTTGACATCTTGAAGTCATGTCAAACACTATATATATATATATACACTATTTTATCCTTTTTTTTTTACGTTATAATTTCATTAAAAAAATAATATCTTAAGACAAATATATATATATGAGATAAATACATTCATATAATAATAAAAAATTATAACTCATAAATAAAATTTATTTATACACACCGAATAACTTATAAAATATTATTTAAGATATCTTCTTCTAAGGGTTTAAGAAGCTAATTTATCAATAATATTTTCAAATTCAACCACCACGTGGTACAGTAGCAAAGTATTCACCTGTTTATCAAAATTTTCTCAATTCGAGATCCAACAACACATTAAAAGATAATAAAATAAGAAAAAAAATAAAATAAGAACTATAAAAAATAGATAATTATGAAAAGTATTAACTCAATAATGAATATAAAATTATTGAGTCTTTATCTATTATTCAAAACATTAATTAAATATTTACTTTATAAATTAATTATAGAAAACAATTTGAAATTTTGTCAAATTTGGGGCCCAAAATTTGAGGTCCAAATCGATCGCACCTCCCACACATGCTCAGGGTGGCCCCTCTCTGCCTCGCACTTCGTGTCTCTTTCTTAATCTCTATTTTTCTTCATTGAACTTCAAACAGCTACAGCATGAGTTCATCTATAGGATTAAGATTGTTTACCATCTAAAATTTTTCAAGACGCGACTGATTTAGGATTATGTATTAACTATTCTTACATAGCCAGGATATATTTTTTAATATCATAAATTCTTAGGTATTAAAATTCAGTGCTGTTTTGCACAAAACAACTTTTGGTCACTATTTAATCAACCTATTATACAAATAGTTAAAGATAAAATACTTTAAATCGTTAGGTTTACTGGTTAAAAATTATGGGTTGAATTGAAATTTTGTTTAAGTTTGATACTTTGACATCCGCAAAAAAGAATAACTTCTTTTTGTTATATTCCTGATTATAAAAATCAGATGAATATATAGCAAAAGTAATTATGCAACCCAAAAAAAGGAATCAAGTGCAAATAACTGAGCACTGTATACATTGGAAAGGAAATGTTCGTTATATTTTAGGGATTACTATTTTTGTCATACTTTAAGTATGACAAATCATCAGATGGCAACTCTATCTCTATTCACTACCTATACTATCAATACCAAATATTGTAAATTATATTATATGTCTGAACTAGAAAGAGGGCAGTATCTGATCACTTATAAGAATATCATCAGTTATTAATTAATTAGCATAGTACCGTTTCTATCTTTATCTAGTTGAGGACCACTTGCATTATAATCTACACGATATAAAATAATTAAAGAAGATTAGATCAAAAAAGTCTAGGCAAATCTCTAGAGGCAGCAACTTGCAGACGCAAATGTTTTGTGCTATTTATTAATGGAGTTCCATATATTCTATTCGCACCAATTATATACTTAAGACTTCTGTATATTAACACAGTTTAGGTGATTCCCCACTATTAAAGTTCCCTTTTTGCCTCGAAATTCTTTTAGATAAGACTTTGTGATTCATTAACAAAAATTAATTCTCATGAAACCATTAGACTCACAGAAATAATTAGTATTTTGCATTGTGTCTCATTTCGAATCAATTTCGAATCAAATGAAAATAAATTGAACTATATATATATATATATATGTATACTCGTATAGTAGCATCCGCTTATACATATTGAAGCATGTCCAATTTCTTATCCTTCCAATCAGCCTGAAATCTGCCATCTAATGAGATTTTAAGATTCGTATCTTGTTATGTTTAAGTTACAAGTTCTTAAGTAATGCATTTAATTACGTGCTTTAAACCATTTGTTATTTGTATTGGGTTGGATATACCAAAACTAGTGTAGAGTTAAGCAATTAAATATAGGTTCCCTTCACTGCCTGGTATATTGGGGTCATTTGCTGTCAACTTTCATCAATATCCTGATAATGGTGCCATCCTTTTGCTGGTTTAAGTGTAAAGTGAAATGTGTAGAGGGTCGATACCAAAATAATTATGTGGTATATTATTATAATTGAAAATAATCTGACAAACCTTTAAAATGAAAAATATAATTAAATCTCGTTAATATACCGATTAGAATAAGTATTGTCTTAAAATACTTGTGTGGCTAAGGTTCCTAAGTAGTAATAGTTTCCTGTAAGGAACTTATACTGACTTTAGTAAAAGTCCTCTAATTTTTTTATTCAATTTTATTCCTTATTTATTTAGAATTAGGATAAGATCTCCATATTAAATCTCTCCGCTTCCATTAAATTTTTTAATTTTTTTTATTGACTTTTATTATATGGAGAATGTTCTAATAAAAATCATCAAGATAAGAATTATTCTATATAAAATAATATAAAAATGAAATTATTTTAATTGTTAGATCTATCTATCTGTTGAAATAGTGTCTGTATAAAAATAACATGCAGAAATACCGACAGCATTCGAAGTAAACTAATTTTCCATTAGTCGTTTACTCAGTTATATGTAGCTGACTTCAACATTCCCACCAGGCCATCACTAACTTGTGTGGTTTTCTACTGTTAGATTAACCGAAACATATTTTCAGTTGTAATCATATAGAAGTAACAGAAGTACAGAACATGTCATCATTGCAAGTACCGCTTCAAGTCTGTAAATTTCTTTAGTTCATAAAAGTAATTTGATACTACTTCTAATAACACTATCAAAAGCATGGTCAAGAAATTGACAGAGTACTGAGTACTTTGAAATTAATTTACTGGCATTGTCCTTAGCTTAACTGTTGACTTGATTTTACAGTTTCTAGTTTTATATGATCTAGTGATTGCTGAGTAAGTATAGTACTCCACGGCATGAATGACCGAAAAGTAAGTCTTTGTGGGTAAAAAGATGCACATAATTGAGATAGGACAATTTGTTTAAGTTGGTGGCATGTGGGTGCCCTAGTATGTGCCATTCCTGGAAGTGACATGACTCATTGGCAGACCATTTGCCGTCAAATTATTTCAGGTGCTACATGTGAACAACAAGTGAAAAATTCCCACTAATTTCACTACAGTATACTTGGTGATGCTATATATGCAATTCCATCTTTGATCAGTAAATCTTGTAGTGCCATGATCAGGTTCCCTCCCTGTACTTCATATTCTTTCCTAGAACAATGACCAATTGGCAATTTGATAATATTCAAAACTTGTATTATTTTGAAACTGTCGAATTGGTTCGCATTTAATTCAAAAAAAAAAGTATGGAGGTCAGCAGCATCAATACTTGATTTTTATATATGTAATCACCATATGATTAAGGTTTCGTGACTAATAGTTGATCTTTAATAATATTCTCTGTGTGATATTCAGCCTGTAATCAAAAGCTAGCATACCAATGGAACCAACAGCACGCATCAAGCATAATTAGCTGTGGAGATTCCTGTCCTGCCTAAGATTGGAGCTATATATAATGTAGACTAATTTTCACAACTCTCATGAACAATATGCTTTGATTTGATAAATCATTGGGTGAGTGGATCAGCATTGTAAATTAGTTGTGGTCCTACCATTAAAGAAAACAACAAAAGAGTATAAAGAAAAAGAAGAAAAAGAAAGGAATTCTAGTAGTCTTTAATTTAACTTTGATACATGCCTAGCCTAAGGTAGCGAGCTATAGCTAAAGTGCAGACACAGAGGCGAGAGGGCACCATAAAAGTGATGCAAGTGCTGGGTACGGAGGGGGACTTGATTGAACGGCCAAGCATTTCATTTCGAACCTCATTTGAGGGGCTGAGTACACAATGTCGTGGTTAGTGGGTCCATTATCACCCCAAGTGTGCCTGTGGGTGCCGCCTGCACCACCACCCCCTTCCACTTATCTGCAGCACAACCTGTCAACTCAACTTAACCCACCCACAACCCTCTCCACACGCTTGCACACACGCACGCTTTGTTTAAGCCAATTATTCTCAGCCCTTGATAACTCAGGTTGATATATACAGTTTTTGTACCTGGCTAGTCAAGTACTTGATGATTTTAGGTACGACCATCCATAATCTTGCATTTACACATTGATCAATATGTACAGGATTAGGGTACATATTTTGAAAGAACTGTTTGTTGAATGAATAAAAAGCTATTATTTTTTTTATTAAAATACCGTATAAAAGGGAGTGTAATATATTCAAATAAAAATAATGAAATTTTTTATTTACTAAAGGAAATTTTATTTACAACGTTCAAAAAATAATGTGTATGAATTCTCTATTCATTAAAAAAATGTCATTCATATTTGGGCACGGAGTGTGGGCAATCTTCATAGTGCAGCTAGCTATAAGGCATCCCTTGATGAAAATAAATCAAATTCCTATATTTTGCGAAGAAAGTATATAAAGATTGTTTAATGGAGCATATTATTTTTACACAGGTAATTGATCTTGGTTGTTAATAGTCAAACGATTGGAACCAAATCCAGATGGTTTGAAGTGGCACAGTTGATACCAGTGTCCTGAAAATTCTATGTGACCACCGGCCACTGCATCATCATCTTCTTCAATCGCATATGAAACTTGCAACTTTTGGTACCATCACCTGTACCATTGTCTCCACTTTCTCCCCACTCAAACAACCCAACCTTTTTTTTTTTTTTTGCTTTCTTTTCCTTCCAAATTCTTAATGAGGCCATCACCAATACTTTTCTTTTGATTGGTTCAAATTGGATAAGCTCATCATCCTCTTTGCTCTCTTCTTCTAAATTTCCTCAACCCCACACCACAAGTATATAGTTAATTATTTGTACATAATTAATTGATTGTTTTGTTAATAATTATATTGGTTGCATATAAAACTTTCTCACGTCAATACACCATTTTGTTTTCATAATTTATAGTGATGGTGGGTGATTTCCCTTTAGAATAATATATAAATTAGTAATTTTAACCAGCACGCATGTTTGTTCTTGCTCACGTAAGCTTTCAAAGGTCGTAGTCCACTATCATTGTGGATATAAAAGTTGTTTAGGTGTTGTAAAAGAAATGTTTAGCGTGTAAATTATTTTACTATTTTTTGATGATCTAATACGTACTAGTGATGTTTTGAGTTTAAAAATTCAAGAGCCATTCATCTGTTGATCATTGGATATTTCTTGATGATCATGAGATGATTGGTCACCATCCTATTCTCTTCCTAGTACAATCCTAAAGTCACAATGTTGCCAAACTTGCAACCAGTAGACGTGCCACAGTGATCAATCTCTATCGATCTGTATATAAAGATGCATGAATAATACATGTCCACATCTCTTTCTACAAAATTACAATTCAATAATAATTGTTTTCTCTCACCAAACAATATATCCAATTGAAAGATGAAAGAGTAGTACTAGCTACTTAAGTAGTTTATTGGTATTCATAGGTCGTTTCTTTAGTGACCAAATGCTATCATTTTCTGAAAATGAATGGACGTTGGGAGGTTGATATGGGTTAGCTAACCAGTATCTGAAAAATAAAAAAAAGAATTATATAAATTCCCAATGAGAATGATTAATAGGATTCTCAAGAACTTTAAACCACAAGCCTTCTAGGCTGATGGCTCCACCCATAAACGAGCCAATTCAATGGTGACATCAAATACATCACTACAAACTCGACGCTGGTATTGTGAAAAAATGCGCAATGCTTTACTTGTCATCATCATCTTTGAACCTAACCCAAAAAAAAGTGGTGTAACCACACGTCCCCCTCTAAGCTTTTGGTGTCTCCATTTCTATAATAATTGCACCATATTGAAAATCAATATATAACTTGAGTTTTCAAACACTCCAAAACAGTTAGGGTTAGCTAAACCATGGTTGTATGTTTATGGACCTTATGGCTAGGAAATATATATATATAGTGATTGCATTCTAAAATTATTGGTTATAATTTATTATATCTTTATTATATTTGATTATAACTAAACATATTTGATCAAAATCAGTAAATATGATTTACTTATTATTATAAATATAATCTGACTCATTTAATTGTAATAAAATATAATGAGGATATAATAAATTACAATAAACAATTTTAGAATGCAATCTTTTTTTTTAATCAAGTGTATCGATACCTCAAATGTAAGCAAGAGACCATAGGCATATATATATATATATATGTCACTTGTAATATAATGAATGATAACTAGAATTTTATTATCAAACCACATTATATGTTATTGTCTGATATATATTATTATATTAAATAAATGAAATTCTTACGTATGCAATTGTTAGTAAAAATTATTATATAATAGATATGGATCCAAAGATGTGATGTGATTAAGTCATGGAACGCTAGTGCATCTAAATCCTTGAAAAAAATAATCATTGTTTTCTTAAATATAGATAAATCTTTTTATAAGTACGTTTTTAAACCACTCATATCATTAACTGAATATAAATTAAGATATTTGGAAGAACAATTACTAATTAAGAACATGTGGCTAGCAAAAATCTAGATACAAGATATTTCATTAGTTGATTATTGATTATACTTCAAATCCTTTTTTCATTCAAAATGGTCAAAAAGGATAAGCATATAATTATTCGTAATAGAAATTCTAGTGCTTGATGTTCAAAGCAGTGGGAGAATTCTGGAATGATTTCAGATATATACTTTATGTTGACCAAATTAATGCTGGCTGATGAGAAAATGTTCCCAAAAAATGGCTCCTGAATTGCAGTCTCTTATCCTCTGTCTCTTTGCTAAAATATCATCTCAGAATTAGAAAGAAAGTGGTGATTCACAGGGCAAAGCAAAACCACTCGTCAGAAACAAAGCCATAAAATAAGGTCGTTGGTGGCAATGAGTGCGTTTTCGATTGCACCTGGGGACAATTAAGAGGTCTTCTGGCTTTCCCATTTTCGAATGGGACAAGTACTTTTTTTTCTTTGGATTTTTCTTCTTTTTTAATCTTTTTGTTTGTCTACTTTTTTTTTTTTTTTTTTTCATTTCCTTATAAAAGTTGGAGAAAGAGATTTAACTTGAAATCGTTAAATTAGGTTATCACCAGGTTATACATACGTTTATTTTAATCTCTTTTAAACTTCCCATACACATTCGGTATAGTCACATAATCGAGTTCCTTCATTATGCTACTAGCTAGTTATTCATTTTAAAATTATAGAATTACAAGAAAAATTATGGATGATCAATTAACTCCAAAACAAATCAACTGTTCGATAGTGTTTAAGATTGGCCCCAAATATTTATTTATTTAATTGGTTGACATCTGTTGTTAGGCACTAGTCTATTGACAAACAATGAGTTGGTCTCTTGTGATTCTTCAGTTTGTTATATAAAATAAATAGCCTTTTAAAATAACACACCCTCTTTCTTCAAAAAAAAAAAAAAATACACACCACCCTTAATAGGAGTGGTTGTCATCTCTTGGTGTGGAAGTAATCATCTGAACTATACTATTAGTGATCAATATCGGTAAGTTCTGATAATCTTTTGATCCGTCAATGTCAGTGTTAAAAAAAAAAAAAAAATCAAACCCTTTGAAGATTCATTAACTAACATGCATAAACTATCATATATAGGCTAATAAAAAAGTGACAGATGTCATTGCATGCACTGAAATAATAGTGCTGATGGAAATTTCCAGGAAAAAGCATGCTCAGTGCATCAATATAATTGCGTAAAACAGGTTTTTATATAGTTTTAGTTAAGCACAATTGTGTGCTCTTTCCAAATCAGACAGCCAGTAGTCTGTCATTTTATTCTCTTGCACTAACAAATAGAACTCCTGCTATGCCAGCATCACAAACTTAATTATATAATTTGAGGTTCTTTACAAACTTGTTTCTTTTTAAGAAATAAAATGAGATTCTAACTATTCATCATTAAAAAAGGCGGAGAGTTATAAATCCAATTCTATTTAAAAAACTACATGAAATTAATTAACAATTTTCAATTTACAAATCCATTTTAAGTTTTTCCAAATACATTTTATTTTCCAAATACAATTTTCACTTTATTTGTTTCAAAATAATTCTTTATATTTAACTCTTCTTTATGGTTATATATTATTTTTAATGAATTAAATTTATAAAAGCTTTGATAAATCAAGTGATCTACTCGAAGACTTAATGATAAAAATAAGAATTCTAAGGTTAAAGGTTTATGAAATGTACATAGAAGATGAAGTATGACATTATAATTTTATTCTGTAATTTTAGAAGTTATTGCTCTATTTTAATAATTTTAGTTAAGGATAGAATTATCATTTAGGAGAAATTTTAAAATGAGGGGAAAGAATAGTTATCTGGTGATTATGATAGTATCATTTAATTAATAGTCACTAATTTAATTATATTATATTCTCAAATAAAGTTTAAAAACCTCAAAATAAAATAAATAAATAAAAATGAAAGAAAAAAGAATAGAGAGAAAACAATCCTAAAAATGAGTATTTCAAATAGAATTCCTCTGCATTACAAGCTAAATTAGAATATGAGGTTCTTACTTCTATTCATGCATACTTAGTTTTTCTATAAATAAAATGAGATTCAAACTTCGTCACTTGTTTAAACAAGTGGGTGATACACCTTCAACTCAAAAAAGATTTGGTATGTAATTAATTACTGGTTTCAATTTGTAAATTCTTTTTAACTCTTCACACTTTTTTGTTTTCCCAAATACATATACATCATCTAAAAAATAAACTTGTTATTTCAAAAAAAAAAAAATAATACATTTAAAAATACTTCATTTTGATTCAAACAATTCTTTTATATTTTCACACATATTTGCAGTAATACATCCCTTTTACAAAATTAAATTTATAAATTTTTTCACAAATTAATTAAGTGATCTACTGGATGACTTGATAATAAAAAAAATTACAAGGTTTAAGGGCGCAAAACGGGGTTCGCATAATGGTAAAATGCCATCCTCACTCATGCAAACCCAAGGACAAGTTACGAGTCCAAACGTGTCTCCCACTAATATGTGAGTTTTTACCCCACTTTTTGTCATTAAAAAAAAAAATACAAGGTTTAAGGAATTGCAAGGTTAAGGATTATGAAATTTAGAAGACAAGGTATGACATTATAATTGTATTCAACATTTTTAGAATTATTTGCTCTATTCTAGTAATTTTAATTAAGAATAAAATTATTATTTAGGAGAAATTTTAAAATGGGGCACTGAATGGTATTTCTTGAATACAATAGCATCACTCAATTAAATCACTTTAATTAATTATACCATACTGTTGAAAATTAAGTCTAAAAGACACAACATAAAAAATGTGAAAGAAAACGATTTAATTACTGGGCCAACGAATAGTTATACAGTTGGCCTATGCACAAATGTTAAAACATTGAGCAGTCGGCAATTTCATGACAAGCAAACAACAGTTGGATTTGCGTATTTCATTAAGATTAAAACTCAAAAACATTTGAAAAGATTGAAGATATTATGTTCAAGGCACTTGAACGAAACATTCTTCTTAGTCGATTTGAAATCAAAAGAATTTGAAAAATTGATGCTTATGTATAGTCTTTGAACTGTACCATCATCCTTAAGCATCACATGTCATTTTTGTTATGTTAAGTTTTGTTTTGTTTTTAGTTTTTTGTTTTTTTTCACAAATTCAAGCATGACGACCCTCCATGCTTAATTAGCATCAACTTCAAAAAACAAGCAGATGACCTGTTCACTTCAAACCTGCATCTACTTTAAAAGCAAAATTTTATTCATTTGTTTTTGTTCTTCAATTTTTTCTTTTTAAAAACATATTTTTTCATCCTATTTTCGAATATGTCTTCTTAACAAAAATCCACTAAAAAATAGTTTATTTTTTATGAAACCAAGATATCAATCATGGAAGACAAAATATAATTGGACAATGAGGCAATTAAAGCGATCGTGCTTAATCTTGAAGGCTTTGAACGTTAATTGAAGACAATTGGAAGCAAACTGAAGTTAATTGAGTTTTAATTAATTTGGGTTAATTTGTATTATGGGATTGTTTTAATTTAGTTTAATTAATTAGGAGGCTGAGTTAATAAAGAGCCCAATTGAGTGTGTTTAGGAAATGTCAAAGTCAAAGTCAAAGTCAGAGTCAGAGTCAAAGTTAGAGTAAGTCATTAAAAATAGGATTTTATTTAGTTTCCAATAAGGTTTAGGATTGTATGCCTATATAAGGCTTATTAAACCTAAATTTTCGTAGAATGGCTTATGATGAAATAAAGTAATTGAGAGATTTGTTTCTCTTTTGTTCATTGTTGAACATGTGATCTTATCAAGCTATGCTTGTGGCGATCGAAACTATAACTTATCTCCACCTTCTCGTCTATGTCTTGGGAGTGGCGTCAATATCATTCTTATTATAATTTTGGTTCTTGATTATCATATATTCAATGGGTCAAAATTCTTTATAATTTTGGTTCTTGAATGACATAGTCAATGGGTCAAAGTTTTCGTTATAAACCTGTTTTAATCTTTCTTGGGGTTGTGTTTCAATTTGCTTGTGGGTGTCGTATCGATATACGGGGTTCACATCATTGTTATTAGAGCTTTGGGTATTAATTCAGGTTTGATTTATCAATTTAATTTCTTATTTTTCTGATTCTCTTTTGTTTGCCGCAAAATCAATATCTTTCTCATTCTTGATTAGCCGCATATCAATTCTTCACATTCGTGTCTTCCTTTTATATTTTTGTTTCTGACTTTGTCGCAGAATAAGATCAGCCGCATCACAAAGCTGAAATATATAATATTCTTTGCTTTTGTGATCTTGCACGCCACACAATCAATGTCCATTATCTTTTGTTTCTTGGAGACCACAAATCAGCTTTCTTTGTTTTTTTTTTGTCTGCACGTCACAAACAAATATGAATTGTTTTTCTTTGTTCTTGCAAACTGCACACACCATCTCAATATTTGTTTGTCTTTTGTTTCTATTGCACATACGTCACAAACAATTGTGTCTTGTTTCTTGAAGAGCCGCATATCATCAATTATTTTGAATTCTTGAATTCTTGAATTTATTTCTTATTCAGTCCTTGAATTGATTTATCAATTAGAGTTCTAGAATTCACAATATCGAGATTCTTGAAATCGCATTCTAGAGTTTCTTGAATTCTTGAATTTCAAGATTCGTATCAATAATTCTGTTTATGGTTCAAATCTGCAATTTACATTCAATTTAGTTTGTGTGCGTTCTAATTTGAGTTTAAAAAAAAAAAAGAGAGAGAAAAAAAAATGAAAAGTTTGAGGGTGGACACGAAGTGTTGAGTGATAATTACGTGAGTGAGTGGAGTGAAACACGTGAGGGAGTGCGTGAGGTTTTCTCTTAACATTCTTTTCAGGTTTCAATCAAGTCCCTTGGACAACATTACAGATTTCACGATTTGAGGACAAATCGTTTTGAGGAAAACGGGAATGATGGAAACCAAGATATCAATCATGGAAACAAAGATACAATTGGACAATGAGCAATTAAAGGCGATCGTGCTTAATCTTGAAGGCTTTGAACGTTAATTGAAGACAATTGGAAGCAAACTGAAGTTAATTGGGTTTTAATTAATTTGGGCTTAATTTGTATTATGGGATTGTTTTAATTTAGTTTAATTAATTAGGAGGTTGAGTTAATAAAGAGCCCAATATGAGTGTGTTTAGGAAATGTCAAAGTCAAAGTCAAAGTCAGAGTCAGAGTCAAAGTTAGAGTCATAGTCAATTAAAAATAGGATTTTATTTAGTTTCCAATAAGGTTTATGATTGTATGCCTATATAAGGCTTATTAAACCTAAATTTTCGTAGAGTGGCTTATTATGAAATAAAGTAATTGAGAGATTTGTTTCTTTCTTTTGTTCATTGTTGAACATGTGATCTTATCAAGCTATGCTTGTGGCGATCGAAAGCTATGACTT
>JAIZFV010000143.1:55794-100907 GCA_021234005.1 Nephelium lappaceum | reverse complement strand
TGACCTTTTTTGAAACAAAATTCACGGGCTACTCCACGTAAATTTCTTCCTCTAGTTCTCCATTGAGAAATATCTTTACATCCATCTGATGTAATTCTAGGTTCATGTGTGTAACGATAGCTAATATAAGGTGGATGAAAGCAAACCTTACCATAAGGGAGAAGATTTCTTATAGTTTATACTCTTCTGTTGAGTATATCCTTTTGCTACCAATCTCGTCTTGTATCTCTCTATTGAGCCATTTTCCTTATACTTAATGTGGAGAACCTATTTATTTCTAATGGATTTTCGATCAGACGATAATTTAACCAAGTCCCAGACATGGTTGCACTCCATTGACTCCATCTCTATTATGGCTTTAATCTAAAATCTCTAGCAGGTGAATTGAGAGCCTCATTCACATTCTTTGGCTCCTCACAATTATGTGAAGCAAGCATAAAAGTTTCCCCTCAATCTCAAATTGAAGATGAGGAATAGTCTTGCAGTTACTTTTACGAATTGATTTATTTGAGGGCACTAACTTGTTAGTCCCTTCGCTCCCACTGGATGATAAATAAGTTATTCCAATAGCTCTGTCACTCCCATTAAGAATAGAGTATTTAAACAACTCTCTATCTTCCTCTAGTGGAGTGTACGGATTTGGAACAATGTCTGAATTGTTCAACTCGTACAATTAAAATTCTTTTTCAACTTCACCTCTACTAGGAAATTCATTCTCTAAGAAGTTCACATCTAGTGACTCTAGTTCAGTAATGCTTCCATTTGAGTTTTCTCCTATGAGTACATATCCCTTTAAGTGCTCAGAGTATCTTATAAAGATACACTTATTTCCTCTAGCACCCAACTTTCCATATTTATTGGAAAAATCATGTACATATCCTGCGCACCTTTAAGGTCGCATATAAGTAAGTTCAGGTTTCTTACCTTCTGTAATTCATAGGGTATGGAAGTTATTGATTTGGTAGTGACCTTATTCAGAATGTAAGCAGTTGTTAATAGCGCATCTCCCAGTAAGATACTGAGAGGTTTGCTTGTGCAATCATAGATCTTACAATCTCTAATAATGTTTTATTCATTCTTTCTGCTATACCTTTTGTTGTGGAATTCTAGGAATGGTCAACTGTATATCAATAATTTCTCATGACATAATGTCTTAAATTATTCAGAAAGATATCTTCCTCGGTCAGTCCGTAAGACCTTAACAGTTCTATCTAACTGATTCTTCACCAAGTTTAGATACATTCAAAAGTAATCTAATACTTCAGATTTATGGGAGATCAGATAGATATGACCAAAATATGTAATCATCTATGATTGCTATAATTTCCAGCTCTCACATTTATTGGTCCACGATATCAGAATGAATTAACTATAATTGATTCTCAGCCTCAATTCCTTTTCTAGATGGTTTTCTAGTTGTTTTTCTACTAGACAACTTTCACATAAAGACAAATCCATCGTATTGGGAAAATCTTAAAATTCCTCTTTGGGCAATCTATTCATTCGATTCTGACCCATATGCCTTAGTCTAGCATGCCAAATATGAACATCAATATTGGCAACATCAGTAAAAGTGATTAATGAAAACAATCATCGCATTAATAGTACAATTAAATTCGGTATTTAATACGATAAAACCATCCATCAGATATTCGGTGCCTAATCTTACTGAATTTAGATAAATGCTCAAACATTGCTATGAAAAGTTAAATTATATCCTAAACCTAGAAGGACAAGTACAGAGACAAGATTCAGTCGAATCTTCGGAACATATAGTATATCATGAAAATACAACACTTGACCACCTCGCAGAATCACTTTGCAGGTGCCAATCTCTTTTAAGTTGTTCCCCATATAGATTAATTTTGTTCCTCGGCTGATCCGATGGTACTTTACAAATGCTTCTCCATCTCTAACTACAGTTCGTGGCTCTTAAGTCTTTCTTATGTTCAGTGCATTCACAAGTGAAATGATCAATCTTGCCACAATTGAAATACTTTAACTAACTCTTATCCTTCCTTGCACTACCCTTCTTGTGTTTTCCAGTCTCATCCATGTTGAATTTGGGATTCTCTTTCCCTTTCTTCCAACTTATTCTTTCCTCTTTTCTTGCGCTTAGATCTAAACCTTTACGCATATTGAACTTAGCCAAATAAAGCTAACTTGAAGTATTAGCCGCCTCTAGGCGCTCATCTTCGAGTTTAGCCGCCTTTAGGCGCGTTATCTTCGAGTTTAACATGACGTGAAATATCATCAAACGCATGATGTTATCATTGTTGGTCATTGATTTATTATATTTTTCCAATTATTTGGGAGGGAGCGAATCACCACTTGTACTTACTGCTCACTAGTTAAGGCATAGCCTACGATTTCAACTCATGTATCATGTTTGACTTATTATCAGATGCTGCATTAGGTTGTAATCTCAATGCTTCTGATAAGTATCAAACTTGATTGTGAGTCTCCTTAGTTTAATGGTTGATGTCCCACTACATTTGTCTTTCAAAGTCAACCAAATGTCTAGTGCCATCTATATTCATCGTACGTGCACATATGGTCATCAGCCATACAAGACAACATCGTTATACGAGCAATGTTGTTCTTTATCTTAGAAGGCTTGATAAGCCTCAACATCTTTTCTGTGTTGACAAAAGTACCATGTTTGGGTTTGGCCATGGTATTGGTTAGGGTTTTAAGGGTTTCTTACTCCTCTAGGATATACTGAATTTTACGGTGTCAAATATCATAGTTATCACTATTTAATTTGTCACCTTTATTCAGTTAACAACTATATTATCGAAGCACATACTATTGTCTCAAATGACATTTATTCTTCTAAGAGACCTTTGATTATATTTGTCTACGTCTATACTAGCACATCCACTATCATTTCACTAAAAATATTGCAGCAACTATACACTCATAAATATGATTAAAATCTTTGGACAGAAATCAAAAAGTAGTCAAGCTACCCATCATCATCCAATTTCCAAATATTATTAACCATATATGTAAGTGTTTTTGCGCAAAACAGTCCTAATATCATTCTGTAAAGATTTAGGATACCTACAATTTAAATAGTATCATTTGAAATCTTTATATTCTCAGACATCTCTTAATCGGAATCTCTATGACCTCCGTCATTTTATTGTCCAAGATATATATATATATTTTTTTTGATCTCAAAATCCTACTAATCATCTGAGATTTATATAATCTCAAGGTACCGGTCAATATTTGAGATATCGGTAATCTCATCGTCCTGTGATAGTAAATGAATAATCACATCATCAGATAACTCATCGTCAAAATGAGTTGACCCAGTTCCTATAAAATTGCATCGCATAACCTAAAACTAAATAAATACATGCATGATTAATTTTAGATTAAATAAAATTTAATTTAAAAACTAAAACATTTTTAAAATTAACTCCCTATAGAGTGAAATCAATCAAATAATATTATTTCGCTCACAATTTAAGCGAATAATTAATTGGGATGAGAAGAGGAGCAAAAATAGGAAAAACTAATTTTTTCGCTGGAAAACTGCCGGCGGCTGCCGTTGACGGCGGCGTGTGGAGTTCATGGGCCGAAAATGCCGGCCACGCGCCGCCAGTGCCTAAGACGCGCCTCTGTCACACACCAATGTATCCACCACGTGTCACATTCCACTCGCGACACGCATCTCGCACTGTGGTACACGCGGCGCTCTACGACGTGACACATGTCGCTCTTGATTGGGCAACGTGTTTTCCTAAGTCAACGCGCGACACATGTCGCGTGCACAAGTGAGCAAGTGTCACGTTCTGCTAGCCACACATGTCACAACATCAGCTTTCCACGCGTTGTGATCTAACGGTGCACGATTCACCACGTGTCGCACATGCAGATGTCCACGCGTCATCATTAGCCATTCAAGTTGCGCCACGTGGCGATACTGCTGTCTTGGTGCACGCATGCTGCCCGCGTGGTGCTTGTGTGGGCTGAGTATTCTGCCTAGCATCACGCGCCGGCATGGCGCGTGTAGTCACGCGCGCATTTGACTTTTCGACGACCGTACTCTCTCCAATTTCAACCCCAAACTTGTTTTGATTCGTTCTCATTTTTACAACGAAATTTTGTGATTCAAATTGCTAATGATTCGTCTTGAAGTCTTTTCTTATAAAATTAGAATCACACAAAAAAAGTCTAATGAGGGAGATATCATGCATGGAAGTTTCGGGGTTCATTTCTATACTTAGTTTTCAACCCAAAAATCAAGTTTCATGACAATTTTAATTGTAAAACCAAGATTAATGACCAGCAAACAACCCTAAGGGGACTTGATACCAATGAAAGAATTCATACCATTATATAAATTCAATAAAACAGTAAAATGGA
Source organism: Nephelium lappaceum (assembly GCA_021234005.1). Taxonomy (NCBI): domain Eukaryota; kingdom Viridiplantae; phylum Streptophyta; class Magnoliopsida; order Sapindales; family Sapindaceae; genus Nephelium; species Nephelium lappaceum. The sequence goes on along the minus strand of JAIZFV010000143.1, from coordinate 96,527 downwards.
AACAGAAAGCGTACCAATTTCTACGTAGCGGAAATTGCCCTGGATTGGATTGTTCAACTGGTCGGATTCCAATCATATAGACGGAAAGGGACCTCAAATCACAGTGTAATTTTGCCTTGCCATTTGTTTTCTCTTTCTCTTATATATTCTATGTAGTATGATGTTTGTATATGTTTTCTGGAATTGATTTTCCATCATCCTTTCAACAAATGAAATATCACGTATTTATAGAGGTGGCGGTTATTTCTGATAACCGCCAGTAACCGCCAACGGTTATTCGATCTTATCCAATTCAAATAGATTTGGATTGGGTCATGGGTTTGGATCATCTTCGGTGGACCCTGACCCAATAACCTAATAATCCAACAAAAATAAAAATGTTTTCAGAACACCAAGGTTGCACCCTCCCCTTTAACGGTCAGGTAGGTTACACATGTGTAAGATCCAGATTCACCTAGCATATATATAATAGATATCGAAAGTCATTGAATTGTGAGAGAGTTATCGAGTCACCGACACGTGTATGGCAGATGTTATCCCTTGCTTTGTGTGTGTTGAGTATCTCAGCACGTATAACGGATTTCCCTGAGTACTAGTTGGTATAGATTTTAAAATTATAGATGTTATATACTAAGATTGATCAGTATGAAAGAGATTTATAGAAAACTAGATTTACAGAAAGAGATTTCTAGAAAAATTTACAGATTATAGATTTTTAGATTTTATATTATTAAAGTTATAAAGATGATTTATATAGAAGTTTTCAGTGTTACTACTAGATCAAATTTAAATTCAATTTATTGTTTTAGATATGAATTTATATAAATCATTGAGTAGCATTTATTGTTACTTGAAATATGTTATGTGTTATTTAGAATATTTTATGAAAAGTTACATCCACTTACGGGGCATTAGTGTTCACTCTTTTTCAAAAACCCATTTTTCTAGGTATCTAACACAAGTTCATGCAGATTATTGCCGATAGTGAGAAGGGCCATATGATGATAAACAGTTGCATTTGTGTATATTATTTCTTTTATTTACTAGATTTCGTAAATGTGTTTCCAGAATAGTTTTTCAGATGAAATATTTTTTTCAAATATTTTGTGAATATTCTATTTATTCAGTACATGGGTCCAACATAAGAAACATACAAATTTTTTATTTATTCAAATTATATTTTGATTAAAGCGATTATCAGAATTACGATGATCTTTCTAAAGGATATTTAGTAAATCCAGATTTCCATTAAAAGACCCCAGTTTTCACAAGATTCTTTCGGACTCAAGAGTGGAATCAGGATAGGTCCTGTCAGTATATATGTATAGTGTAGACCATTCACATTCCTCACTATTGATTCAAATTGGTTACCGAGTCCTATTTCGAAAATATTTTTGTTGCTAAATCCTTTCTCCTTTTAGTTGCATAATATTAATTTACGAATTTATATTTCCTCACTAATAGTTTAAATGTAACAACAATCACTACAAGAAATGTGAATGTTAGATACCATACATTAGGAGTTACATAGATCTTTGGTCTCTAAATAACGCTTTTCGCATCGTATTCTATCATTCGTCTCTGTAAATTTGAATTTTTATTTTACTATTAGACTTTTGACTTAGGGTACATTTTGAGATGATATAGTTCGTCTCTGAATGAAGCAATCTACCCATCCCTATTTAGTACCTAAATGTTGGTTGTATTCTGAGTCTAAATCAGTTTTTGTCTTTAACGGAAGCTTTTAGCAACAAAATTTAGGAATTGTCTTCACAGATATGGATTTTAAATTCACCATTAGCTTAGGAGAGCATTCAGAGACAATACAATGTATCTCTAAATCTTGTTTTCTATTGTGATATGATATTTAGTCTCTAAATACTAGTTACCTTTGAGTCTAACTTAAATTTAGTCTACAAAGATAGCTTTCAGTAATATAATTTGATGTTTGTATCTATATAAATTTTCATTTGCTTGAGACATTGGAGACTACACATTTCATCTTAGTAGCAAGCATTCTGCTATGAAATTGGTAGCAAATATCATTTTAATGTTGGTGCCCAATGTCAAAATATTATGCCAATTTTGGATTTACTTAGATAAATATTTGAATTAAAAACCTTGATTTGAAAGTGTTTTAGGAGAAAAAATATTTTAGTAGCCAACATGGTAAGTCATTCTTTCTTTGGAGACTAAGAAAGAAAGTTTAAAAAGTTTATAATTGGTGAACAATGCATGACGAAAGATTGTAGTAGCAAAATGGTTAAATTACTTCTTTGTTTCTTATATCAAGATATTGATGTCAATTGAATAACATAATTTAATATAATAAGAGAATGAGTTGGAAATATAAAGTTTTAAATTCAATTTAATGCGGATGAAAAATAGAGTTGCATACTCCTGTAAAATTGGTGATGAAATGAATTGACATTATATAAAAGATTGATAAGGTACTATTATATATATATATATTGTAAAAGTCAATGTGTAGTATGGTTGCAAAATTTTTACTTTTGGCCCATTACAAGTTTATTTGAATTTTCATTTCATTTCTTAAATAATTTAAGTTCCATCTAATAAATGGGCATTGAATTTGTGTTCTAACTAATTCATATGCTAGACTTTCTTGATTTACAATTTGATGAGAATAAGGTGCTATTATTAATATGCATTTAGGCTTAGTTTTGTTTCAAAAAATCATTTATCCATTTTTAAATCTCATTTAACAAAAGTTATATAGCATATGTCTTACTTTGATTTTTTTTTTTTTTGTTTTGTTTTAAAAATTGACACTAAGCAAATTAGAGATTTGCTGACTAAGATTAATCACTGTTTTTACGGTCTAAATATAATTATTACTTGCTTGTCATTTATTGACTTTGTTACTTTATTTTACTACTAAATCCAGATGAATGGTATGAGATTGTGTTACTCTCATGTTATGTGTTTAGAGTGATTTATCATATTTAGAGAAGGCAATTCCACCTATATAAACTTGTGAGCATATGAATTTATGCCCATAATTGGAGAGTGTTTGATTTTATTAACTAAGTTTGTAGATGATATTGATTTTATTAAGTGGATTCATAGGTGGATTTCGATGTGAAATTCCACACCGATACAAGTTTGGGTGTGGGTACAAGTATGAAACAAATCAGTACCTTAACTTGTGGACCAACGAAATTACACACACATACACACACAAAGCTATATGTGATCTTTGTATTTATTTTGATAAAGTATAATCAAAATAATGTACGGGTGTGGGTTTTGCCAAACCCATCTTACTGTCATCCCTAATCTTTATCACCTAAATTATTAAATAGATAGTAATATATTTTAATTAATAATAAATTATAAAACTGGAAATAAAAAATGGTATATCTTAATGGAAAAATATTATAAATTAAATAATTATTTGCAAATAAATTCAATATCCTTAAGAATTATGTATTGAATACTTAAATTATTTTTTCTAAGTTTTATTATTAATAAATTGTTTTTTTAATCATTTTATTCACTTAAATTAAAAATAAATTGTTTGATATCATAAATAATACAAAATTAGTGCTAGAATGTATAGCTGAAAAATAATTATATATATAATATCTTCATGTGGTGGGAGTATTGCCCGCCACTTAGTTTTTCTACCATTTTTTCACATCGTTTTATTGTCTTAATTAGTGCTTGTTTGTGAAAAACAAAAAAAAAAAAACCACCTTTAAGTGGATTATTCTACAACTGTTTGTGGTTTTATTGTCTCTTTATCTTCTGACTTTGTTTATCTTCTCTGCATCCTTTTCTTTCATCACTTGATACTTAACAATCTTCAATTTCAACTCTTAAATAGAAGCATGCTCAAGTGGATTTTAGTAACACTAAAGTTATAGCAAAGATATGGATTTTAGTTTGATAAAGTTTTGAGGTTTCATTGGATATTTTTTTTTTTAGGTTGTTAGATGTTTGAGATTTTTAAAACTTGTTTCAATATTTCAAGGGCTTTATGTGATTGTTATGGAAATTTTAAATAAAAGTTGAGTTTGATAATGTGTTGTGAAACTTTGATTTTATTCAAGATTTTGGTTTGCATGTAATGCATATATATGGAATTAGTTTGATTTTCTTTCAACGACTTTTGGTATGATCTTTGTATGTTGAGTATGAGTAGCTTAAAGTCTAAGTTGGACCTTTTTTTTTTCCTAGTGATTTTTGTTTTTATTTAAACAGTATATGGTTTTCATTATTTCAAATTTTGATAACTAGAGAGGCAACAAACAACCAATTGATACAAAGTTTGAGTTTGATTACTAAAGAGACAGCAAATAAACAATTGATACCAAAACAGATGTAAGTTAAAATATATTCAATTTATATTTTATTCAATATCGTTGTATTTTTATTTTGTGTTCTATTTGATGTATTGCATGTCTTTGTCCCATGTGATAATAGGGACCACGGCATGTTTCATTGGATATTAATTCAATTTCTATATATATATATTTGTATGAATATTTTGATTTTAAGGAAAAAAAAAATGGTTAAAAGTTTTACACTTTTGTAAAACCCAGAATTTTATTTTCCTATGAGAAATAAAATTTTAAGATGAACAATGATTTTTAAGAGATAGACCCTGAAAGGTCGAAAAGTTTAGAATAAGTATTAGAGTCTAAGATAATTGAAACGAATAAAAAATGAGTCAATTTAGGTAAGAATTCAAGAGTTCCGAAGACTTTTGGACGAAAACGCCCCTTTTGGCGAATAATGAGTGTTAACGATTTTAGATCTATTTGATTTGTTAAAGTATGAAATTGAGAGATAAGTTGTCCAATTAGAGTCTTACATGGTTAATTTGATGATTGAATGACCACAATATTTTGAATAAATAAAATAGGGGTGAAAACGTAAAATGCCATAGGGGTACAAACGTAAGTTTATGGCCAAAAATTGAAGTGGCCGGTCAAATAAGGGACAAGAACATGTGGTAGCAGCATGCAACACATATGCACACCTGTCAAAATGTGATGACATTTGTCAAGCAAAAAAAAAAAAAAAAATGAAATGATAAGAGAAAATTGACTTTGGTGCACTATATATATATGTATGTATGTATGTATATGTTGCTAAGTGACCAGCCACCACACCAAAAACAGAAGCATTTCGGACAGCAAAACCAGACCAAAAGCCGAGAGAAGGAAGAGGAAAGAAAGAAGAAGAAGAAAAAAAAAAAAAAAGGAAAAGAAAAGAGGAAAAAAAAAATTAGGAGATTTCCGGGTAAGTGATTTATTTCCAATAGGTTTTGAATTTCAAGAACTTAGCTGATTTTTTGAGAGTTTTAAATCCATGAGTTTATGTGGTGTTAGGATAATCAAAATCTTGTTAAATAACTTGATGTTTGAAGGTGATTTTCATGGATTTGGTAGTGATTTTTAGTGGTAAACTAGTTTCCAAGAAATTTATAAAAACTATAATTAAGTGATGTTAGGATATTGGATGAGTTAGGGTGTGAATTGAATATTACTGGAGCTATGGAAATGAAGGAAACTTAATAAATGGGTGATGGATTTCATTTAATATATGACTTGTAGGGGAGGTGGACGCAAGAAAAGAATATTGAGGAATCTATTCAAGTGGCCGAAAAATAATTTGTCAATTGATAGTTTTATTAAATTTTAATTGATTATTTATCAAGTTTATTTATTATATTTTTATGAAATGCTAAATTCAATATTTGCATGTTTAAAAGTAAATTTGAAATGAATATTAAGATTTCATTAAAGAGAATGCTTTAATATTTTAAAAGCAATATGCTTTATGTTTTAGTATGGTTAAATTTTAAACTATGGCAAAGAAAGTTTTCAAAGGCCAATTGGGTTAACCAAATGTATAGCTTCAGATTGAAATGGCCGGTCACCAGAAGAACCGCGTAGCGGGACTGGGGCTCGTCGTTACACAGACTCACCCGGTATACCCTATATGTGTATAACAAGTGTTTGGGGGACGAGTCACTAACATTGAGGAAATTGTGTCAGTTGTGGTCATGTCACCCTCTATGCGTGTGGGGTATTATTGCTTTACGGTGTGATATAGAATTCTGCTACGTAGTTGTTAAGATGTCTTTTGAGGATCACGTTGTATGGTGCTAGGCTAGTCGACATGTGACATCATATTGTATAGCGCTATGATAGTTGACATGTGATATATGTTGCTTGGGTTTCCATTTGGTGTGGTTTTAGCAAGAAAACTAGTATGTATTATTCATGAATGTGCATTCAATGAAGTTACTTATTAAAGGTATAAGATTTTACAATTTTAGTAAGATGTTTAAAGATTATTATTGTTTTTGGGAGGTATTTTTATGTATTAATAAGTTCTATTTAGCAAATGATTATAAACCACTCATTGAGCTTCTCTAGCTCATATTAGTTTCCATTGTTTTTTGCAAAACCTCCTTAAGTGTAGAAACCAGTACTCAGAGTGCTAGATCTCCTACATTGGACTAGGTGGGCCAGCTTCGACACGATGCCGTTTGTGAAAATCATTTGCTTACTTTTGTAAAGCTATAAATAGTTTAACATATTTTGTTGTCACATGTATGCAAATTTTCAAATGCATGTTTTAAATATTCATGATTAGATGTGAAAACTTTTGATTTTATGGTTTGTGTTGAAATGCTTTGGTTGTGGTGAAATTTTGATTTGAAAATGGACCCGAGGTCCAAATTGGAAGTGGAGAAAATGGATGAAATTTTGAAGTGCTTTTATAATTGTTTACAGGTGATTTGAAATGTATATTGGAAACTTTGGAAAACAGTCGTTGTACTGCCAAAATTTTTTTTGAAAACAAAAACTACAATTAATATATTTAAAAATGCCTAGAAATAAGGGTTCACTCCACACAATCCTTTTAGTCCTGCTAGTAGAGTTTGAGAGGATTCCGTTGGGGTGTCGGATGAGACCCTTTTGGATTTCAGAAAAATAGGGCATTCGGATCGGGTCCTATCAACTTTCTTGTAAAAATGATCCAACTTTGGAGGCTTTTGTTGTTGACCTTGTTTGTGAGATAATCATACTCTTTAAATAAGACTAATGGGTGTCCTTGGTATCTATTAAAGAAAGTTGAACTAAAATTGGGATTGTAATATGAACTTTTTTCAACTTAAAAATAATGAAAAGAAGGGTTTATTGTTCAATATAGCTTCTTGTTATTTAAATGATGAGCATACAATCTAATGATGGTGCTGATGATAGTTGGTCCTTGAATTTTATTTGAAAATAATGGCTTTGGTTGTGGCTCATGCTTTATTTTGTTGCTTGTTGATGTTTCTAATAGTTGAAAGTTTGTTTTTTATTGATTTATGTCTCAGTCCCATATCTATAAATGAGTATGAAGACCAAAACTCAAGACCAAAAATTTCTTCAACCTTATCTATATATTCAACTCAAGACCAAAACTCAAGTTCCTACAAAACATCAAAATATGGGACATTCTACATATAATTTATAATACAATTAAGCCAAAAAGGCAACAACTTTAGCAACGAAAGAGAGTGAAAAAATTGTATTTTTTAGTTGGTTGTATTTACAATGATGCACTTGTTTAATCCTAAAGCTAACAAAATGGTGTTTTAAGTTGTTTGTATCATTGAAATTAGTTGTTTATACATTTACTGTGTTTTGGGGACATTGTAGTTGATAAAACTATTTCCTTATTAGACTCTTTTTCTGCATATAATACTTTACACAAGAACTAAAAATGGATAGGAGTTGGATTTGGTTGCCAAATAGGTTATCTAGGGAATACAAAGATACACTACAACAAAATATGCCTGCGATAACATGCGGTAAATGTTATCAAAAGTCTATGATAGCATTCAGAAGAATGCCATGTCAGTCCATATTATTAAAAATATTTCTTCTTTTATAGCAGTAGTCATCTAACCTAATAATGTCAAAAAGAAAATTAAAGAAAGCAGATAACCAACTTCAACAAAAAACCACCATTGCATAAAACATTTTAAAAATATGGTAGGTTGTAAAGTTAGAAGTTCAAAAAAGCTTAGTGTTCAAGAAATTCAATAGGTTGACAGATAATTTAGTCTCGTAAGAACCATGCAAAATGAGCTATGATAGATACCATGTACTGATGCATCATCACTTAAGGCTGATATCACACCACTAATGCTCATAGCCTATACAAGCACTTAAAGTTGATGTCATTGGAAACTCTGAAGTTAATGTACCTTTAACATGATGAGTGTTAGAGGTAGAGCACACATGAGCAAATTCATCTTTTATGGAAATAGCTGCATTGTACACGTAAAGAGAAAAATTAAGTCAAATAAACTTTAGATATTTTAGTGAAGTACGAAATACAAACACCAACTTTACCTAAAAATAATGAAACCTAAATGCCACCTCTAATATGCAAATGAGGCCACTACCTCATGAAGGAGTGTCATGTCGAAATAAATTTGTATAAGTCAGCAAATCCATCAATTTCTACATAACCAAAATCTACAAAATTATATCATGTGTATGAACTGTACAAAAATATGCATAAGTCAAGGAATCCATGTAAACCCTCTATTTTTAAATTTACAGATTTCGTAGTAATAGTCCTTAGGTAACGATTTGAGACCCTCAATGATCAATGGAAGTGTCTAAGGTTGTAGAGAACCCTTAGAGATTTATTTAAACAAATTGGAGATTAAATGGATGAATAAAATAGTAAATGATATTGAGTAATTATTAAATATGACAAGATACTAAATTGAAGTTTTGACGTTTTTGGACAAATTAGAATTAAGCTAAAAGCTGAGGGATGAAAATGAATTTTTCAGGGACATGGCCATCATTTTAGGATTTGTTTGTGACAAAACAATAAAGTTTCAAGCCAAGTTACACAAACAAAGGGCAGAATTGAAGACAAAGAACAGAACCAAGACAGAGACACGCACAAACTCAAAACAGTGTAGAAACAATAAGAAGAACAGAAGAAGAAGAAAGACTGGCCTTTCCAAATCGCCAAACCAGCCACCAGATCAGCCTCAAATCAAACCAGATGTACGCATAAAATCAGACAACAGAACGAAGATAGGTCGAGGGAGATCGAGTGAGGGAAAACAGGATCGCGTAAGGGAGAAGAGGAAGAAGAAGACCAGTCATTTCCACACTAAACGCAACCGTGACACCCCAGAAATGACACCAGAAACCGTAAGCAAAAACCAAGAAGAACCGCGCAAAGAAGAAGAGAGAAAAAAAAAGATGAAAAAGGAGAGAGGTCGAGCAAAGGAAGGAGAAGAAGAGAGGAAAACCAAGCCAAACCCAGCCTTTCACGCACCATAAACAGCCACAAACTCTTGCCCAAACTAGAACCAAAAGCAGAGATGCGAAAGGGTTGAGTTCAACCAAGAGAGGGGAAGGTAGATTAAGCAATCCCAATCCATTTTGAGCTTCCAAGCAAGCCCTCAAGACCTCCTAAGCTAAAGAACAAGTTGGAGAAAGAAATCAAAGTAAAAAGGGGTAAGTTGTTCAAGTTTCGAAATTGTTATTGTTGATGTTTTGTTGGTGATTTTGTTGAGTTTTGATATGAGTTTTTATGGATTGAGTGAGTTAAGTAATTAGTGACAAAAACAAAAGTAGATATTGTGAAATCATTGAGGTTTTGGATTTAATTTGAGTTGATTTTAATGTTGGTTTTGTGATGATAAATGAAGTTAAATTTGAATGGGTGTTAGGTGATTAAATGATCTTAATTTAGTTGGGTTTTGATATGATTTGTTAGTGATTTGTTGTGTAATTAAAAGGGGATAAAATCATGTGAGTGGGTTAGAAATTGATGAATTAGAGTGTGTTAAGGGCCTGCCCAAGATGATGATGTTGGAAACAAATTTAAGCTTGGAATGTACACTTGTTTGATAAAGATTGTGAGTGGATTTTGGAGTTAAAGTTTGAAAATTTTAGTTTAAAGTTAATTGGGAATTTAAGTTTATTATAGGGGCAAAATGGCACAATGAAAAGTTGGAAGACATGGACTTTATTTTGAGCTTGTTGTAGGCCTAGGAAACCAAGAAAAATAGCAAAAAACTTGAGAAAAAATAAAACGCTCAATAGACTAGTTTGAAGGGCAATTCCGTAAATTGACCTATACTGCGTCGTTGAGTGTTCTGATGACCCGAACGAGTTTAATTAGACGTGTTGAGGTTATTAAAAGTAAAAGATTAAATCTAGAAATCAAAACCAAGAAAATGCCCGCAATTAGTAACAAAAACAACACGTTTTTAGCCTAAAACGCCCCATATGGCTGTTTCCTTTTGTACTGACATTTGGACCGACTAGAGAGCGAATTGGGAAGTGTTCGAAGCAAAAATGGAACGAAAGAAAAGCCCCGAGTAGGACTATGAATAATGTTCGGCCTAAAGGGGTCAAAATCGGATGATTTTCTTTTCGGGCATTCGAACGCGATTCCGTTAGTACTAGAACGTCCTTAGGTGATAATAAATAGGTTTCAGGCAAAGAAAACGGAGTTTAGAACCCTAGAATCAATAAAGAAACCAAAAAAGGAGGTTTACGCGTAAAAAGTATCTCTTGGGGGTAATTGTGTAATTTTGGTTACTTTGAGTTTCCAGAAGTTGACGCGAACGTAAATTTACGTATACATATGTTGTGTAGGTGACAATGACGTGGGGGATCGAGGCGAGAGGAATAGAGGCTCCATACGCGTCGTTTGCAGTTTTTCATTTTGTGAGTGAGTTTTATTTTAAAGATTTTAGATGTATTTCAAATTGTTAAGTTCATTTGAAAGTATTTGCTTACTTGAAATTATTTTAAATGCGTTGATATATGCAAGAGTTATAGCTTGAAATGAGGATTTCGATTATATAATATATATATATGTTGTTGTTAAAATATAGTTACGAAAAATCAAGTTTTCAAGTTTGAATTAAGAAAAGAAATAAATAGCATTTTCAAAACCATTAGTATACCCTTAGAGATTTTCAAAAAAGATTAGACCCGACCGGTCTATCCCACGTCAGTTGGCACAGTCCTGGGGAGGGATAAGTCACTAACCTGGGGGGACAAAGTGTCTTAGTCTATCAGTCGAGTTGCCTCTGTTGATGTGGGGTGGTGTTTTGTGTGTTTTGGTTAGTGCTGGGAAATTCCAACATAGCCGCGAAATGTCTCAGAGCTGTCACGGTTGGTCCTCTATGTTGGAGCATTCCTTGTATAGAGGCCACGTGACCTCAGAGTTAGGGATACTATGATGTTTTCGAAAGTTACTAAGAAATAGTTTTGAATGAAAAGTAAATTTGAAAAAGAAAAGAGATTTTATGATTATTATTCAAGCTACTTGTAATTTTAAGTTATGAGTTTTGAAATTTATGCATGCTTACGCTTTTATAAAGTTTTATGTTGATATTGAGCTTAAGAAATTTATGCTTGAAATGTTTAAAGAAATAAATTTTTTTTTAAACGTTTTCGAGGAGGACGTTTAGAAATCAAGTTTTAATCTAAAGATAAATTATCACTCATTGTGCTTCTAGCTTATTTTTTTTCCTGTTTTTATACAAAAACCTTCTCAAGTACTTTCAGTAGGAAGCCGAGAAATAGTATCACCTCCAGCGGGTGAGGTAACGCAACACGACGCCATTTGTTAAGCCTATTTTCGTATAGCCTATTTACATGTAAACCTCTTTTGAATTGTATAAATAATTTTATAATTTTATAATTATATGTTTGAGGCCTACTGGCAATCAAAGTTGGGTTGGTGCTAAATAATAGTCGAAGTATTGATTTTTTGTAAACAGATTTTTCTGGAACGTAAAAAATGCAGTCGTTATGTTGCCGAAATTTTATTAGAAAAATAAGCTTAAAAAAAAAAAATTCTTATCTTTTCAGTTTTTAAAGAAAACTAACCCAACAATGTTTTAGAAAGTATTAGAAAGTGAAGGGTTCGCTCCACGGGTTTTGCTTAGCCCGACAAGTCGAGTCTAACAAGGATCTGTTGGGGTGCCGACGTGACCTACTGGGTTAGAGATAGAGGTATAGAAAGGTTGCATCAATCCATCAATTTTTGTGTAAACAAAAACCTCAAAAAAAAAAAAATGCATAAGCATGACGAAAAGCTTGTAAATCCTAAAAGGAAATGTAGTCATACCATAACATATGTTACAAAAGTCACAATAATGTGCCCTCACGATCATTCCTTGCATAACTAACTTCTTCTTCTTCATTATTATTCTATATATAAACTGTCAAATTGTTTGGTTGTATCACATCTGTATTGTCTTTTCATCAAACATATCCAACTCATAATAACCCCTTGGAGGTGCTTTAACATGACATACCAACTAGATGAGTCACTTTCTTTAGAATAGAAGGCTTGTTTTGCTTATGATGCTAGAATAAATGGCTCATTTTCGTATTGATTTTTTCCTTAATGTAGGTTAACAAGGGTAAACCCATCTTCAACCTTGACTAGCATTTGCCTAATCACACTTAAATATTGGAAGTTGAAATCCATGGTAATTTAATAAGATTATGCCATTTAGAACCCCATAATAAGAAACAACATCAATAACTGTGTTGTGCCTTTGGCACTTGCTCTGCAGATAGTTATTGCTTCTATAATGACATCATTGCACTATATATATACATGCACATGTTTACAAGTCAAAATATTTATATACAAAATCCAATGCAACAACTACCTAGAATGATGGAGATAGATGTGACTCGCTCGGAAAGCTACAGAAAAGTCTCCTCTTCAATCCCTGTCTACTTTGGTGGCTCTACTACCTGCGCGGAAATTCCAACGCGCTAAGCAAAATTGCTTAGTGGGCGTACACTGAATTCAAATTTACCATTTTCAAAATATAAAATATTATATAACAAGAAAAATAAAATTCCAATTTACAATATAAATTAACAAACATTATTCATCTCTTTTTAAAAGCTATTTTTCCACACGTTACACAATGCTTCAAAATCCTTTTTCAAAGCCTTTGGTAATCCCTAACATGATACCATAGACTGGAAAATGGGCTCTCCAGTATCGAACACTCGGTGCCTCCTCGTCGAAGCATATCATATACATTTCTATCTCAATCAACTGGGACTGGACACTCGGTGCCTCTCAAAGCCCTGAAGTCAATGATCTCGATATTCTATGCAAATATATCGGTGCAGTACTGCTATAGTGACCCTATTGGCATGCCAACCTCCAGTCCCCTTCCTATCATAATCCAAGGTTACTGGGCCCTTATTAATCCATTCATTTGATTTTAATAAACACATTTTTATTTTAAAACACCATTTCCATAAACATAACACCAAACTAAACTTGTGTTCAAATTTTTCCAATATAAGCAACGTAACGACTTTCTGAATAATTGACACACGATCCACATCAATCTACTCAACTTAAGGGTTATAAAACAACATCTCTCATTTATGACCTCATTCAGCCAACATTTTAAAAATCATATTTGTGCCCAATCAACATTTTAGTTTATTCTATATTCATAGTTAATCAAATAACTTGCAAAAATCAATTAAATCATTACAACAATCATTTTTCACACAAAATCACACTGGGCAGCCTTGCACCCTTATCCAAATCCTTTCATTTTCAACATTTAACACATTCAAACCACTCAAAAATTGCATTCAAACATAGTTCACAAGTTAATTCATCCAAACAACAAAATATTACTCATTTAAAATCTATGCCCTAGAATTAAAACATAAATTTGAATCAAATGTACACCAACCTTTTTGGCTACTTTTCTTGTGTTTATTCTCTCCTCTTATGGAAGCTTATTACTTCTCCTTTCCCTTATCTTGCTTTCCTTGCCCTAATTCATCACCTAAATTTTCAAGAAAGAATAATAATAAAAATTATCCATGAATCTAAATGGATGATCTATCAATTCTAAATGATTTAGGATGCATTTTACACCCTTCTAAACTCCATCTATGCTCAATTTAACCTTTAACCCATACTAACCTCAAAATTCCAATTTTTCCTCTTGAAACTAGTCTTGAATCTTGATGGATTTGTTGGATTTGATGTTTTGGATGCTTAGGTGGGTTGATAAACTAAGATTTGGGATGTTTTTGGGTGAGAAATTAAAAGAAAATTGGAGAGAATTGCAGGAGAGTGGACGACCATCAACAAAAAAAAATGGGCAGTTCATGCTTTCAACTTTATATAGTCTCACTTTTTCCTTAACCAATTTTGCCCTGAACTATTTCCATAATTCCCATCATGTCCCTTGTTAGAACTAGTTGGCGTTTTGATTGGCCTTAAAACACTAAACTATCCATTACTCTAACCAAACTAATTCCATTATGGTTCAAAACTAACCAAATGACATTAAAATTCACTTTTTTAAATGTCCAAATTGTGATTGACTATCTCTTTTTGGTTGGCTTTCTCTCATGGACTCATGCTTTGATTCCATATGGTGCATTCACGTTACATCCTGTTCCACCAATCAAACTTTTCCAATTCATTTCTAAAATAGTCTCTTACTTGGACAATATATCTCTAAAAATATTTAATCCTATAAAATAATATACTAACATTTAAATCCCACCATATCAATATATTCACACTTAATTCATTTTTGCATGCCTAATCTTGATTTTCGAATGATATTTAGGCCTAATAAAATTCGAGAGCATTACAATTCTAGCAGTACTGCGTTGATATGTTTGAAATAAAATGATAATCATTAATTAGGGCAAATTGCACAGACCTCCTCTGAGGTTTGACGAAATTACACAAATATTACGATGTTTGGGTAACTAACACGGGCACTACCTAAGGTTTCAAAAACTCTGCACAAACCTCCCCTGTCGTTAGTCAACCATCAGTCAACCACGACTAAATCAAAGTTTTGAAGAGTAAAATGGTCCATTCACATCTAATAAATATTTTAATTAAAAATAATATTTTAATTATTAAACTAATATTATAATATTAAAAAAAAACCCACCATCTTCTTCATAATCCATCATCATCATCTGCCTCATCTCCATCTTCTACATTTATGGAAAAATCATCAAATCATTCCTCATCATCAAACCAACCCAAATTAATTATCATCATCAAACACCTAAATCAAACAAAAAATATCAAAATCATGAAAATTAAAAATATTAAACAAAAATAATAAAAAAAAAATTTGGTCTGGTCTCCTATGGAGATCGACCGTCTCACATCGCTAGAGACGGTTGCCGTCTACAACGATGGAGACTGTCGATGCCGCCTCTATCGATGGAGACAGAATCGAAGACCAGCGATGGAGATCGATCTCCATCGTCGGTCTCGGAGACCAACAATGGCTAGACCAGCGATGGAGATGGGTCTCCATCGTTGGAGACGGCGTCGACTGTCTTCATCGCTGAAGACGCCGCCGTCTCCAGCGATAGAGACCAGTTTTTTTTTTTTTTTTTTTTTAATTTTTTTATGTTTTATTTTCAAGTTAAATTAAAAAATGTATAATATATTAATTTTAAATTTTGTTGAAGGGCATTTTAGTCTTTTTATACTTTTTAACCATTGACTATGACAATTTAACGGTTGTTGACTAACGACATGGGAGGTTTGTGCAGAGTTTTTAAAACCTCAGGTAGTGTCCGTGCGAATTACCCAAACATCGTAATATTTGTGCAATTTCGCCCAAACCTCATGAGAGGTTTGTGCAATTTGCCCTTAATTTAGGGACCAAGAGAGGCACCGAGTGTCCAGTTCCAAATGATTCTTTATACATGTGTGATGCAATTCAGCGGATAGGCACCGAGTGTCCAATGCCAGAAATCTCATTTTCCAGTCCAAGGTACCATACTAGTGTTTACAATGGGCAATGGAAATTGATTTAAATCAATCTTTTAGTGTATGTGTGATTTGTTTTTTTCAAATGTGTACAATAAGATGTTAAATGAATTTGAATTGAAAAGTTATTATTTTTATGATATGAAATGTTTATATTCAAAAACTATAAATTTGAATTACTGTACACCCATTAAGTAAATATGTCTAGCGTGTTGGAATTACCGCGCGCAAGTAGTAGATGTGCCTGGAGGGCGAGGATTGAAGAGAAAGCACATCTGCAACGAGTTTATATAATCACATCCATTCTTCTATTCATCCATCTATATTTTGGGTAGATATAATATTTAGTTTTGTATATAAGAATTTTTAATGTGTGTGCATGTGCATGCATATATGCATTTATAAATTAAATGTGGAATTTTGTGAAGAAAATCAATTTGCATATATTTTGGAAAAATGTTGTGTATATGGAAATGCTGAACCAAACGGAGTTTGGTTCTAATTATTGAATCTTGTTTTGTGGATAAGTTTGCATTGGAATGAATATGATGATTTGTAACAGGTTGGCTAAGTACGAATTTTAGAGAAAACTCTTGCAGTTTTCCGTTTGAAATAAAAGAGTTTAAATCAATTTATAAAGTTTTTGAAATTTGCTATTTTGATATATGTATAATTAAATATATGGTTTTTAAAATAATGATTTTGCAATAAGGAGATAAGGTAGCGCCCATTGGGTTCATCTGGTAAAAGGATGGGCAAGGGGTGTTACACACTCAACTTTCCATTTTCACTAGAAAGGTCATATACATATCCTACGCACCCACCAAGGTCATTTTATTAAGGTTAAGTTTCCTATTTGTTCATAATTCATAGGATGTGAAAGATAACGACATTGTAGGGATATTATTCAGAATGTAAGTAATTGCTAATAACGTATCTCATTAGTAAGATACTGGAAAGTTCACTTATGCTATCATAGATCTTACCTTTGCTAGTAATGTTCTATCCCTCCTTTCCGTTACACCATTTTGTTACGGAGTCCTAAGAATGGTAAATTATCTGTCAATACCTTTTTCATGAAAAAATGTCTCAAACTGTTCAGAGAGGTATCTTATCCTCAATCAGTCCGTAAAACCTTAACAATTTAATCCAATTGGATCTCTACCACATTTAAATATAATCTAAAGCAATCAAATATATTAGATTTATGAGAGATCAGATAAACATGACCAAAATGAGTGCAATGATCTATGAATGTTTTAAAATATGAGGCACCATTTTTAGCTCTTTACATTCATTGGTCCACAGATATTAGAATTAATTAACTGTAATGGATTCTCAACCCTAATTCCTTTTCCAAATAGTTTTTTTAGTTGTTTTTCCTACTAGACAGCTTTCACATAAAAGCAAATCTATCTTATTAAGGGAACCTAAAAATCCCTTTTTGGCTAATCTTTTCATTTGATTATGCCTAACATGCTCTAGTCTAGCATGCCAAATATAAACATCAATATTAGCAACATTAATGAATGCAACTAATGAAAAACAACCATCACACTAATAGTACCATCAAATTCAGTATTTAAGACGATGAAACCATTTGACTAGTATCCAAAACAAAATTTATTAAATCCAAATAAATCCTCAAACAATTGCTATGAAAAATTAAACTATACCCTAAGCTTAGAAGAACAATTACAAAGATAAGATTTTGTCGAATCTCTAGAGCATAGAGAATATCATGGAGATATAGCACTTAGCCACCTCATAG
Source organism: Nephelium lappaceum (assembly GCA_021234005.1). Lineage (NCBI taxonomy): Eukaryota > Viridiplantae > Streptophyta > Magnoliopsida > Sapindales > Sapindaceae > Nephelium > Nephelium lappaceum. The sequence continues at coordinate 78,916 of JAIZFV010000143.1, read as the reverse complement.
AATCACTTTGCAGGTGCCAATACCTCTAACTTTAACTTTCGAGTTGTTCCCTATATCAATCCAATTTATTCCTCGCTTGATTCGACGGTACTCTATAAATGCTCCTATGTTTCTAGTTATATGGTTTATAGCTCTTAAATCTCTCTCTTCTGCTCAGTGCATTCACAAGTGAAATGACCTATTTCGCCATAATTAAAACACTTCAACTTGCTATTATCCTTCCTTATACCATCACGCTTACCCCTCTTGGGTTTTTCGGTCTCACTTTTATTGGACTTAGGATTCTCTCGTTCCCTTTATTCAAATTCTTATTATGTCCACCTTTCTTATGCTTAGAGCCTAAACCTTTGCACATGTTGGACTCAACCAAATAAATTTGGCTCGAAGCATTGGCCGCCTCTAGGATGCTTATCTTCGAGTTCAACATGACGTAAGATATCATCAAACATCTTGATGTTATCACTGCGAATCATGTTGTTTTTCATGTTTTCTAGCTGTTTGAGAGGAACTGGATCACCGTTTGTACTTGCTGCTCATTAGTTAAGATTTCGCCAGCTAATTTCAACTCATGCATAACGTTTGACATATCTCTTAGATGCCGCCTCATGTTCGATCTTGGCTCTTTTGATAAGTATTAAACTTAATTGTGACCTTCTCAGTTTGGTGATTGACGTCCCCACCATATTTATCTTTCAAAGGTAACCAAATGTCTTGTGCCATCTTATATCCTTCATGCATGCACATGAGCTCCTCAGCCATGCTGTACAATATTGTTATGTGAGTAATGTTGTTCTTTCTCTTTTAGACCTGATAAACCTCACATCTTGTCTATGTTATACAGAAGTACCATATTCTAGTTCGACTAAGATGTTGGTTAGGTTTTTGAGGGCCTCTTTCTCTTTTAAGATATACTAAATTTTTTACGGTGCCAAATATCATAGATATCACCATTCAATTTATCACCCTTATTCAGTTCAACAACTATATTTTTTGAAACACATGCCATTTCTTTAAATGATATTTATTCCATTAGAGACTTATGATCTATATCTTTCCCAATCTATACTAACACATCTAATATCATTTTACTAAAACATTGTAGCAATGATATATTCATAAATATGATAAAAGAATCTTTGGACAGGAATAGAAAAAGTAGGTCAAGCTATTCATCATCATCCAATTTTTAAATATATTCACTAAACTATATATGTAAGTTTTTTGTACAAAAATAGTTATAATATCATTTTTCTAAAAGATTTTAGGACACCCACAAATTTAATAGTATCATTGAGATCTTTATGACTTTAAACATCTCATTATCAAAGATCTTTATGACCTTCGAGGTTTTATAGTTCAAGATTTCTATGATCTCAAGATCCTGCTAGTCATTTGAGATTTTTAGAATCTCAAGGTCTCGTGCGACATCCGAGATCTTATTAATCTCATTGTCATCCGATTGGACAATGATCTTAATCTTGTCATCAAATGACTTATTATCAGAATGAGTTAACCTAGTCCCTCAAAAACCATAAAGCTGTTTTGTTGAAATTACAGTACTATGCATCGACGTGGTTGATGGGGTTTTAGCAGAGCTCCTGAACGAGCTCCAATATCAGAGGTACCACCTTTCTGGGAGGTGGAGCACACGACAAGTCAGTGAATGCCCCAATAGAGCAACCCCAACTAGGGCCAGCAGGACTAGCTGAACAAACCAACGAAAATTTTAACACCGAACAGGTCATGCAGATATTGATGGTAGTGATGCGTGAACCACGAGAGGCCCTTAAGGAACCGAAATGCTCTATAGAATGTGCATGTAAGTTGGAGGCGAAACTATTCGATGGAAGCGACGACCCGGAGAGTGCCCTGGCATGGTTAGATTGAGTTTGTAAGATTTATAGGGTGATGGGCTATTCCGATGATCAGAGGGTCTAGTTCTCCTCTTTCCTTCTAGAAGACAAAGCCAAGGACTAATGAGAAGCTCTAGAAAGGAGACTCTCAGCTGGGATATCTTAGACATTTTTTCAGAGGGAGTTCATTGATCGATTCTATCCACCCAGTTATAAAGATGATAGAGTTGAAGAATTTTTCAAGTTGGAACAGGAATCAACGTTAGTGATAAACTATGAAAAGAAATTCTCCGAATTAGTTCGGATAATCCTGTTCATTGCTAATAACGAGGGGCAAAAATGTAAAAGATTTCTTGCAGGACTAAATTCCAGCCTTAGGATCCATATATGGTTGACCCCCAAAACGCATTATGGAAAACTAATTGAGGCAGCACTGGAGGTTGAGAGCAATACTACAGCCACTACTAAGAATGGAAAGTCAAAGGGCAAGCGCGGTGGATCCAGTTTACCGTAAGAGGAGCCCAGCAAACTTGCCAGGAAGAATCCGAAGTCAAGATGGATAGGTGGCAAAAGGATGAACTGGGGAGCATCATCTAGTCAGGGATAATTTAGGTCACCTGTAACACCCGGAGGCTCCCGTGTTATGGAAGCACATTGCTTGAGTGCAGAACCTGTGGAAGAAAGCATCTGGGAGAATGTCAATTTAAAGTGAGCGGCACAACTTGTTTTCATTGTAGGCAGGAGGGTCATTTTGTGAGAGAGTGCCCACAATTAGCCACCACCGCCAATTCAGAGGCCAGGCTCTCAATAGTAGCAGCTCCCATACAGTCCAGTACCGGCCAACGATAGGAAGGTGGAGACTCCCAGATGAAAAGACAGAGTGGTATGACACCCGTCAAAGGTTTAAGGAGCAGAGGAGTACCTTCCGCATGTCAGCCTAGTAGACCACGCGATTAGGCTCGAGTATTCACTATCACCCAGTAGGAAGTGGCCCGAGTACCGGTTTGATTTTTGTTTCTAATTATGATGCCTATACATATACACTAGTAAATCTTGGAACCACATTATTCTTTATATCCGTACCCTTTTTGAAAAAGGCCAACACGGAAGTACAATCTTTAGAGGGTGGTGCCATAGTTACCATCCCAACTGGAGACTCATTATTGGTTGAGGAAATAGTAATGGATAGCAAGATTTCTATTGAAGACGGAGAGTTTCCAACGAACCTGATCATACTAGACATTCGAGATTTCGAAGTGATCTTAAGGATGGATTGCTTATTCAAACATCGGACTATAGTGGATTATTACACGAAAGAGATTAGATTGGCTAGATTAAAGGAACCAAAGGTAGTATTTCGAGGGATATGGAAAGTGATTACTGCCAATGTGATCACTGCCCTGGAAATAGTTATGTTCACATTGAGGATATGGAACCCCTCGTCAGATCTTCACGGACTACAAGAGTCTACAATATTTACTCACTCAGAAGGAATTAAATATGAGACAGAAGAGATGGTTAGAACCAATTAAAGACTACAACTATAAGATAAAATACCACCCCGGAAAGGCTAATATAGTGGTAGGTGCATTAAGTAGGAGACCTCTGAGTTCCTTGGTGCAATTAAAGACGATATATCTTCCACTCCTGGTGGAACTAATAGCGCTCGAAGTGAAACTGGACATAGCAGGCTCTGGGGCATTATTAGCTACTTTTCATGTCCGCCATATTTTAGTGGATCAGATAAGGGAGCACAGAAGCAAGGCCCTTAGTGGCAAAATTAAGAAAATAAATTGAAGATGGCAAAAGAATAGATTTCACAATCAGGGAAAATGGTACAATAACTGTAAGCCCTCTAATATAATTTTATGGATCTCCCCGGAATTAGTCCCTAAATAATTATTAAAGACCTTAAATGGTTCACGGAAGTGCCTAAGGTTATGGGGAATCCGTAGAGATTGAATTAAACTCAATTGGAGATTAAACGGAAGAATAAAATAGTAAATGAAATCGAGTAACTATTTAAGGCAACAAGGGACTAAATTGAAGATAAGATTTAATATTTGTGGTCAAAGTAAAATTAAGTTAAAAGTCAAGGGAGGAGAGCGAAATTTTTAAGGGACGTGACCGTCATTTTTAAGTTGTTTGTGGGGAAAATCATGAAACAAAAACTTAATCACAAAAATCAAAACAAAAGCAAAACAGTGACTGTCACTAAAAAAAGCAAAGGAAAAAGAAGAGAAAAAGAAGAAAAAGAAAAGAAGAAGAAGAAGAAGAAGAAAAAGAGGACGACGTCGGCCGATCGTCCAAGCTCGCCGACCACCAGCCATACCTCTCCACAAACCGAGCAGACCGAAGCAAAATTGACTCGACACCGCGAACGAAACCAGACTAGATTCGAGCAGAGCCGACAACGACGAGGAAGGGGAGCTGCCATCTTGACCTAGCAACTATTTTGACGCGCACAACTGCAGAACCCAACCAACCCGCAACCGAATCACTTTAAAATCAGCTACAAACACAGCTCCAAACAGACCCAAAACGAAGAAGACAGAGGCGCGAGAGGAGAAAGGATCGAGCAGCAGCCAACCCAGCTGAACCAGTCCTTCAAGCTTGCCATACCCAGCTCAAATCCAGCTACAAATGCGACCAGAACCAGACCAAATGCGCCTACACAGATCGATGGTAAAACGAGGAGAGAAGAAATGAGATCGAGCTAGGGAGAGGGAGATCGCATGAGGGAAGAAAGGAAGAAGAAAACCCAGCTATTCCATACCCAAAAATAGCTCGAAATTAGTCCCAAAACAAGCTTAATGCAAAGAGGAAGCAAATGATTTCGTGAGGAAGAAAACAATCGTAAGTGTTCAAGTTTTTGGAAGTGTTTTTATTGAAGATTATGTTGATGATTAAGTTGATTTCGAAGTAGATTTTATCATGATTCATTGTTGGTTGGTTTTGAGTAAGAATGAGTTGAGAAATTAGTAAATTGATGTCTATTGGAAGCTTAGAAAACCAAGAAAAATAGTGAAAATTTAAAGAGGACTCAAATCGCGCGGTTAAACTAATTTAAAGGGCGATTCCATAAATTGACCCTTATGACATCCGTTGAGTGTTCGGACGACCTTAAGGAGTTTAATAGGAGTGTTGAAGCTATTAAAAGTCAAAGGTTAAAATTAGAAATCAAAACCAAGAATGAAGGGTCACTTTGGGACGATTGTGTAATTTTGAGTTTTCAAAAGTTAACGCGAACGAAAATTTATGTTTCCATATGTTGTGTAGGTGACGAGGACGCACAAGAATCGAGGCAAGAGGAGTAGGGGCTTCGTATGTGCCATTTTCAGTCATCAGTTTTGTGAGTAAATTTTATTTTAAAAGATTTTAAAAATATTTCAAATTGTTAAGTTGATTTAATAAATAATTGCTTGAGTTTATTTTAAATGCATTGATATGAGCATGAATTTAGATTTTAAATGCATTGATATGAGCATGAATTTAAAAGCTTGAAATAATGCCATTTTGTGCTTTTGCACTTACCAAAGATATTTTAGTGTTTAATACACTCAAAAAATGAGTTTAGTGCTTATTACAGTCAGAAATCAGATTTTGATGTTTTATGCACTCAGAAAAGAGATTTGTACTTTTACACCAGAATGTTAAAGCAAAAAAAAAAAAAAAAGTTTTCAAAACTATAAGTATACCCTCAGAGATTTTTAGAGATTCTAGATCAAATTAGACCCGGCTGGTCTATCCCATATCTGTTGGCACAGTCCTATGGAGAGATAAGTCACTAACTTAGGGAGACAAGTGTCCGAGTCTGTCAGTCGAGTCGTCTTTGCTGATGTGGGGTAGTGTTTCGCGTGCTATGGTTAGCTCTGGGAAATTCCGCACATAGCCGGGAGATATCTCAAAACAGGCGAGCTATAGTTACCGTTGGGAAATTCCGCACATAGCCGCGAGATATCTCAGAGCAAAGTTGTCACGGTTGGTGTCAGTTCAAAATCGCCACGTGACCCCAGATTTAGGGATACTATGGTAACTTTGAAAGATATCAAAAAACAGTTTTAAAAAGAAAAATAGATTTGAGAGATAAGAAATTTTACTATTATTATTCAAGTTATTTATGATTTACAGTTACAAGTTTTGAATTTAAAAGCATGCTTGTGTTTATATATAAATTCTCTTGTTGAAGTTGATGTTTAAGAGATTTAAGTTTAAAATGCTTTAGAAACAAAGAATTGTTTTCAAACGTTTTTAAAGGAGAAAATTTAGAAAATCAGATTTTCAAAGAAAAAAGATTATCACTCACTGAGCTTCTAACTCATTATTTTTCTTTTTTTTTTTTTTTTATACAAAAACCTCCTCAAATACTCTCAGCAAGTAGCCGAGAAGTAACATCACCTCCAACGAACGAGACAAAGCGACACGACGCAGTTTGAGCTATTTATTTGGCATTCGTTATATTTTCATGCAAAATTCCTTTTGAATTGTATAAGTAATGTGTAATTTGAATTTAAGTTCATACCTGTTTTTAAATCGTTTTTGAATTAAATGTGAGTTTTAAATTGAGTTTGAATTTTATTAAGTTGATATGAGAATCAAATGCATGTTTGAGGCCTACGGGCAATCAAAAGTTGGGTTGGTGCTGAAAAATATTCGAAATGTGATTTTTTTTGTAAACAGGTTTTTCTGGGATATCAAAAATGCAGTCGTTATGTTGCCAAAATTTTGTTAGGAAATGAGTTTAGAAAAAAAAAAAAAAAAATTTCCTACGTGTTTTCAATTTTTAAAGAAAACCAACCTAAAGATGTTTTAGAAAATATCAGAGAGTTTAGGGTTCGCTCTACGGGTTTCGTTTAGCCCGACGAGTCGAGTCTGAGAGAAATCTGTTGGGGTGCCCGGGATGACCTACCGGATTAGAGTTAGAGGTATTCGAGTCGGGTTGCGTCAATAATGATGAGTCAACTCTTATGTTTACCAGAGGTGGAAGATCTAAAAAGGGAAAAAATTGAATAAGCTCACTCTTCAACATATGCTATGCATCTGGGTAGTACAAAAATATACCACACCCTCAAGGAACACTATTGATGGAACGAGATGAAGAAAAAGATAACAGAATTCATCTCTTGATACTTCACCCGTCAACAAGTAAAGGCAAAACATCAAAAACTAGCAGGATTGTTACAACCTCTCCCTATCCCTGAATGGAAATGGGAAAAGATCATCATGAACTTTGTAGTAGGGCTTCAACGTAGTTAAAGGGGGCATGATGCTATATGAGTGATAATTGACAGATTAACAAAGTCCACCTATTTTCTAGCAATCAAAAGTGATTACCCCCCTCAACAAGTTAGCGTAAATCTACATAAATAAAATAATCAGACTCCATGGTACACTAGTTTTTATTGTTTCAGATCGTGATCCCAAATTTACATCAAAGTTTTGGCCTAGTTTGCAAAAGGCTTTAGATACTTGGCTAAATTTCAGCACAGTCTTTTCTCCCTAAATAGATGGACAGTCAGAAAGAACCATCCAGACACTAGAAGATATGCTTAGAGTATGTGTTCAGGATGTTTAAGGGGAGTTGGGATACAGAGGAAACTAATAGGTTCTGAGCTTATCCAGATTTCTTCAGATTAAATTGAAATCATCGAGGACAGGTTTAAAATGACAAACGATAGGCAAAAGAGCTATATAGGCAACCGCCATAGGGACCTTAAATTCGAGGTTATAGATAAAGTACTCCTCAAGATATCCCCTTGGAAAGACGTGCTTAGACTTAGAGAGCGTGGTAAGCTGAATCTGCGTAACATGAGCCATATGAGATCACAAATAGAATGGGATCAGTGGCGTACAAGTTGAAGCTGCCGTCATAGTTAAATAGAACCCATAATATATTTCACATGTCCATGTTCCTAAAGTATATTCCAGATCCCTCTTATATACTTAAAAGATCAGTCAGTAGGACTAAGGGAGAATTTGACATATGAAGAAGAATTAGTATAGATCCTAGATTGTAGGAACAGGTTCTACGTAATAAAGAAATTCCCTTAGTAAAAGTTAGGTGGAGGAATCATGGAATAGGGGAAGCCACATGGAAGCATAAAAAGTAGATGCGCCATAAGTATCCCTACCTCTATAGTAAATAGAGTTCTGAAAATTTCGAGGATGAAATTTATATAAGGGGAAGAGAAATTGTAATACCCTTTTTTCCGTTAACTAGTATTGTAAAGGAAAATGTATGAGCATTGCAAAGGTATGGTACTACAATTGTAGAACCCAAAAACTCCTGTTTCTATATTAATGACATTTTTCGAATGAATAGTATTTTTAGATGAATAGTATCTTTATGAATAGTGATTTTTTCGAAAAGCGGACCCCACAAATCAAAAGTTCCGGAATAAGTAATAAAGTCTAAGGAAACTTAAACGGATCAAAAATGAGTCTGTTTGAGTAGATTTTAAGAGCTCTGGAGATAATCGGACGAAAATGCCTTTAATGAAAGAATAGTGAATATTGTCGATTTTAAATCCATTTGAATTTTTTTCAAAGTATGGAATTGAGAGCTAAGATACCCAATTAGAGTATTTCGTGATCAATTTGATGGTTGGATGACTATGAAATATTTTTGGAATTTATTTAAAGGTGAAGGGAATTTAATTCATAAGCATGAGAATTCAATGACAGTTGCATGAAGAAATTAGTAATAAAAAAGCACAATCCATGTGAACTTGAATAGACCAATGAGAAATGACACAATAAGGTCAAAGTGGTGATTAATTAGTAGTCATGAAATTTTTAATTTGCATGATTTAGATTAATGGTGTGAGTAATTAAGTGATTGACTAATAACATGTAAACACATATGACTAAGAATTAATGGTCATTGGAGGATAGATTAAAGACATTTTGGTTAAGTAAAATGAGGATTATATAAAGTGAATGATTCTAGAAAAATTGAGAAGAAAGAAAGTGAGAAAGCAAGAGATTATTGGACCAATAAAAATGTAAACAAATGAGATCAAGGACATGATTGACATTGTGGTAATAGTTTAAAGGCAAAATGGGCAAGATAAACTAAGGGCATAAAGTATAATTGTATGTCAAACTTGAAGGGTAATTAGTTAGTTGAATGATGGGTATAAATAAGTGAAGAAGGAGCTAAAAATCTGCAAAATAATGCAGACACATTTAGCTGAAGCAGAAAAATAGAACAGCCACGTCCAGCAAAACAGAACCTGGAACAGCAGTTGTTTTTCACCCATTTCAAGCCAATTTTCAGCAGATTTCAAGCCCTTAAACAGTTGTAAATGAGCCTAGGAAAGTTTTCCAACAAGACTCAAGTGATTGGAGAGGTAAGGATTGAGTTTTCATGAGGTGTTTTATGTGAAAATGTTGTTGGATGCAGTATAGTGTATTGTCTTGGTTGTTGATGAGATTTCCATGCTTGATTTTAGAGTTTTAGAGCTCAATCTTGTTGGAGAACAAGTCTAGGAAGGATATCTAAGCAAGATAAATGGTTTTCAAGTGAAAAAGTTGAGTTTCCATGATGATTTGGTATGAAAAATTTGATGCAAAGCTGTCCATTGGATTGCATGAGTGATTGATGGAATTTTTGTGCATGGATTCAAGGTTTTGAAAGCTTGAATTGGTGGAAGAGTAAGCCAAGAAGTTCCAAGCCAACTGAAAAGTAAACTAATGAAAAATTAATTTTGGATTCAAGGATGATTTGTAGTTGAAATTGTGGTTAGTTTAGTTGCCATTATATGTGAAATGTTCGATGTTAATTTGGGCTTGAGAAATTGAAGGAAACATGATGCTATGTATTTGCTAGAACATGATCAAATTAGGGTTTTGATGGTTTAAATTGAATTGAATAGATATGAGTTGTTGTAATACATGAAAATAAATTGAAATCTCAAAGCTTGAAGCTTGAATGAAAAACTAAAAGTGAGATAGGCATATGGGTGATATTCGGCCAAGGTAGGGGTATGTTAGTGTGTTGTATTTGAATGATTTGAATGGTTTGGATGATTAAATGATGTTAAATTGAAGTTAAATTGATGATAAAAGTAGTGTAGAATGAACATGGAAATTGTTGGCTAGTATTGATGAAGATTTGGCCCAAGAAGAAAAGTTGTTTTAGATGATGGTTTTTGAATGATTTAAGTGTTTTGATTGATCATATGGTATGTATAGATGATGGGATTAAAGTGAAACAAAAATGAAAATCAAAGATAAAGTAGGTGATAAGCATTCGGTCAACATAGGTTAAAAAGGGGTGTTCAATTATTTTTCATGCCTTTGATATAAATTCTAAGTTTATTTGAAGAATTATATGTATTAAAATAGCTTAAATTGAAGTTAGGAAAGGTTTGATGAATAAATGATATGTTTGTGGACTAGAAGAAAAAGGATGTATATGGATATTTAAAGAGGTTGCTTACTAAAGTAAATGATTGAGATAATGTGTGTATCAATTGGTTTAGTTGTAAAATTATTGAAACTAGAATGTAAAATGTGTAGGGAAAGTGGAGACGAGGAAGACAAATTAAGATCCGAACGTGAGCTAAAAAGGTGAGTGTCCTTATAAAATGTTTTTGCTATGAATTATTTTTAAATTCATGCTTTAATATATCAAGTTGTAAATTGATATCAAATGAATTTTAATTGAAATTGTTGCATAGATTATGGAAACGATTTATATGAATATGGTTTAAATGAAAAAGGAAATTGAAATTTGAAATGAAATTAAAAACCTATGGTACTCCTAATAGTATTTTATATGTCTCCGGTTTGGATTGAGTACCTTAAGCGTGCATTGGTTATATCGAGAGAGTTTGTCACTAACAACGGGCGGGACTATATCTGTGTAATCCTGTGAGTCGCCCAATGCACGTACAAGGTACATTATTAGCTAGCTTCCACCCGAACGATGTAGAATTTCGCTACATAAAACCGGATAGATGGCATGAACAATGCAGAATTTCAGAAGGGCTCAAGCGATGCAGAATTCCGCTCCACTCTTAGAGTACCATGTGATATAGACCACCAGTGGTTGGCCTATTTTATTTAAAAATTCTTTGAAATGTATCATTGCCACCACTGTTAAAATGTTGTGATAGAAATGGAAACCATGCAACCTATTGTTCGTAATTTAATTTATAAAGCATGAATTTTATTGTATTTCGATTGATTAATATTGTTGTTCAATGAATTATGAATTTTAGATATACTAATTTTTCAATCATAGCATTTGATTATGTATAAAATGTTTTAAAAAGATTTTTGGGAGGTAAATTGATAAAGTTAGATTTAACGTAAAATCATTCGACACTCACTGAACTATTAAAGCTCACCTGTGTTTTATATTTTTGTAAATAAAACCTCCTTAAGGACAAGTACAGGTACTTCGATAACAAAAACTCCAGATCGTGATTAAATAAGTTGTGCTCATTGTGCTGTTTTGAAAAATGAAACTTGTTGTACTTAATTTTGAAATATGGTATATAAAGATTTGTATATATTTTTTAGAATGTATAAATGTGTTTATATGCATGGCATATAATTTGTTTTTAAATTGCCTTTAAATTCAAATGTATGTTTAGGGGTTGCTTGTAGCTTGAGATAAAGAAAAGGGCCTAAGGCCCAGAAATTTGAGAAAATATTTGATTTTAGAAATGTTTATATTTTCTATAAACTTTACAAGGTTGCATAGTTAGAAAAACGACCATCATATTGCCCAAATTTTTATAAATCTATTTGTAAACATGTAAAATAAAAAGAAAAATTTCTCACACATTTCTATTGGAAAAGAAGGTTTTTGAAAGGATAAACAGTTTAGTTTCACGGGAACCTTCCAACCGGATCAAATATCCTCTAGAAGGCCACCGTAAGGTTGCTGACAAACTGCCCAAGGAAATGGGCCTGTCAGTAACTGTCGTCCACGTGTCTTCACCTAAAAGATCCACGCTTCGTACATCCATCCATCCATGTTTTCCCACATGGCGTGACTTGTTGCCCAAGTGGCGCACGCGTCACCTGCATGGCACTTTCATGGTGCTGATGTAGGCAAGTCTATATGGCCCTACGCTTCACGCGCCAGCCAGTGCGTGTACTCAACTTGATCTTTCGAACCGAACTACCACCAATATTTCCAAAATTGCATCCTCTTTTCATATTTACCCTTATTTTGCAATTTTAAGTTGGGGTGTATTACACTTTACTAATGTGAGAATGGGATTTCCATTAAACCAAAAACAAAAACAGTGTTTCAATAACGAAAACAGGTTTTTGCCCCTAATTTCTCTTGATCCTTTCTCCCTTATTTTACATCAAAATTTAACTATTCAAAATTCTGTAAATTCGTCTTGATGTCTAGTTTCTTATGAAATTGAAATCACACAAGTGGAGGATTGACAAGGGAGAAATCATGCTTACAATATACGAGACTCATTGCTCTATTTCTTAAACTTTCAACCAAAACTTTAAGTTTCAAGACATACTAAATCATGTAATCATGATTCTAAACCAATAAACAATCCAATGGGGCTCAGATACCAATAAAACAATTTAAAAGCTGTATCAAAATTCATCAAAAAATAGTAAAACGAAACTCAAAAGCGTACTCGTTTATACACAGTAAAATTCTTCTAGATCAGGATTGTTCAACTGATCGAAGTTCGGCCATCAATTACGGGATCAAACACTCAAATCATAATGTAAAAACCTTGCCATATATATTCTCTTTGTTTTCTCAATGTTTACTTACTATGTGCATTTTGTACGTATGGTATGGAAAGTTGATTTTACATCAATCTCAAAAAGTAAACAATATCATATATTTATAGGGGTGGCGGTTATTTTCTGATAATTGCCAGTAACCGCCACTAGATACTTGTTCCTATCTAAATTCATTTATTTGAATCGGGTCATGAGTCTGGATCATTTTTGATGGATCTGAACCAACAACCCAATAACCAAATACTAGTAATAGCAAATAGCCTAACAAGAAAGACAAGAACAAACTAAGTAAATATAAAATAAATTAAAAAGCAATGAAACTTTGAATACAAAATCAAACTAGTAAACAACTTAAAAACAGCAACAAATATAAAAACTTAACACCGCAACCTTAGTCACTACTTTAAGAAAACAATGAATCAATTGTCCCAAACCCGTATGCACCCTCAACACAGTATCTAGCCTATCTCATAAGATTGTTGTGGTTGAATGTAGCCAATTGCTTCCACCTTCACTTTAAATTCCTTCTTAGCTTGACCTCTAATAATATACAGTCTCATAACTTAATAATACAATTTAAAAAATTATGATAATTATCAACCTAGGCTAAATTACCTACAAGAAGATTTAAACGAGCAATATCTTCTGATTTTTTCCTTTTATTTCCAAAGCAAGTTCTGTAAAACCCTCTATTTTTATTATTGTACGGATACCTAGGAATCGTCCCTAAGTGGTGATTAGAGATCCTAAATTAATTATGGAGACGCTTAAGGTCATAGAGAACCCATTGGAATTGATTTAAACTCAATTGGAGATTAAACGGGAAGTTAAATGATAAATGAAGTTGAATAATTTTTAAGGTAGAAATGGATTAAAGTGAGAATAATTTTTAATAATTGTGGCCCGTAGTAAGATTAAACTAGAATCTAAGGGAGGAGAATGGATTTGTCTTAGGGCGTAAGTGGAATTATTGAGTCTTGTGTGGAGGAAATAGAAGCCAAGAAATATGTTGACTTTTCAAAACAAAAAGCAAACAAACCAGTAGCTTTCTCTCTTCTCGCGAGAAAAGAAAAGAAAAGAAAGAAAGAAAGAAAGAAAGAAAGAAAGAAAGAAAGAAAGAAGAAAAGAAAGGAAGAAGAAGAAGAGAGGAGGAGGACCAACGCCGACCAGCCGTGCACCATCGCCGAGCAGCAGTCGTCCAGCCGTCGAGATCGCCGTGAACGGAAGCAAAAATCTGCAGCAAAATTGTGACAGATCAAGGTGGAAACAAGCTGAAATCGTCGACGAAACAGCCCCAATCAACGCCGACGAGTTACCCCAGCCCAACCTGCACCTAGATTAGCTCAAACCTGACTTGAATGGAGCTGAAACGGAGCTGATCCAGCGGCCAAAACAGCCCCTGCGCGTGCAGATCGACAGCAGATTCACGCCCAGAACAGCCGCAAATCGCGACAGAACCAAGGGGGAAAGAGAGAGAGGAAGAGAGGGAAGAAAAGAGGAAGGAAACCAGCCCAAACCCAGCCCAGATCCATCCTAAAATCAGTCCAAAACCATCCCAAAAGCGAAGTCAACGCGATAGAAAAAGGGGTGAGTTGTTTGAGTTCGAAAATGATGATTTTTGTTGGTATATGAGTTGATTTGAGATGGGTTTTGTTGTGAATTGTTGTTGGTTATTTTGAGTGAAAACAAGTTGAAAAACAAGTATTTGAGGTTGATAAGGAGTTTAGAAAACCAAGAAAATACCAAAGATTCAAATAGAAACCAAAAATGCGCGTAAACTAGTTTATGGATAATTTTGTAAATTGACCCATACGGCGTCCGTTGAGAGTTCGGATGACCCTAATGAGTTTACTTAGGCGTATTTAAGTTGATAAAAGTCGGAAATTTGATTAAGGAAATCAAAAGGGAGAGATTACGCCTAAAAATGGTCAATTAGAGACGATGGTGTAGTTTTTAATTATTTTGAGTTTACGGAGGTTGACGCAAGCGTAAATTTACATATATATATATGTTGTGTAGGTGACGAGCGATCCGGTGGAGCCAGGGAAGAGCGCTAGAGCGCAGTTTTAGAGGCTTCCGGAAATCCGTTTGGAATTGATAGCGGAAGGTGAGTGTCAAACTGATTTTTATACGTTTTGTTGATTGATAAATGAATGGATGTTTCATGCATGTTTTGATATTTTTGATGAAAATGAAATATGATTTGAATGAAAAATGGCACGGTAACTGTTGATATGATTTTGTGATTTCATGAAATGATGGTTTCATGTTTGAATTGCTTATATGTGAAATGGATTGAAATATAAAAATAAAACCTATGGCTTTCCATATAGTATCATATAAGTCCGGTCTGGGGTAGAGTACCTGAAGCGTGCATTGGTAGAGTAGTAGTGTCAGCATGTTATTAACTGTACTAACCACGGGAGATACCCGCAAAGAGTCGTGTCAGTCACATCTTTAAGAGATTAGCCCAATGCACGTGAAGGTATATTATATGCTAGGCTTACCCGAGCGAGACATAGTCTGCTCTGTAGCGATGCAGGATTTCCGCTGCATGACCTGGAAAATGAGCGATGCAGGATTCCGCTCCATACTAGGGGCCATGAGGCACGGGTCACTATAGGTGGCGGGAGCCGGATTGGTTGGCAGGACACCTTCGAGCGGAGTCGGACCATATCCGGTTTATGATAATGAAAACGACTGGTTGGCAGGACACCTTCGAGCGGAGTCGGACCAGTTCGTTTCATTAAAAAGAAAAATGATTTTTGAATAAAAACCCGCAACCATAGGAGATCCCTTTATAAAGTTGATAACCGTGCAATATGTGTTTTATAATATTAATGCATGAAACTTGATTGTAAATAATGAATTTGAAAATGTTTTAGGGAGGTTTTTATAAAGTATGGTTTTAAATGATACTATATGACACTCACTGGGCTTTAAAGCTCACCCAATATTTTCTGTATTTTTAAACAAACCTCCCAGGCACAGGTACCATAGCTGCGGATTTCCCCGGACGACATTAGGCAACCGCGCGTCAGTGTAATGTGATTTCCCAATTACCTTTTGGTTTAATGTTAAGTGATGTAAATATTTTGTCATATCCACATGGTTTTGTAAATATTATCTTGTGGATTTAAATTATGTTTTTGAAGTAAATGGATGCATGACTTAGGATTTTATTGATAATAAGTTCATATATTGAAACACGAAATTGTGGTTGTGGTCGTGTTGGAAAATGAGAGCCTGAGGCTCCGTAGTTTGGGGGAAATTGTTTTTATGATTTTAGAAGTGTTAAATTTTATTATCTACAGGTGGTAAAGTCCGAAAAACAGACGGGATGCTGCCCAAATTTTATAAAATATTTTGTAAAGTTTTTTTAAAATAAAAATGAAAAAATTTCCCTTCGTTTCCGCTGTTTTCGAAAAAGATTGAGAAAGATTATGGCTTAGCTCTGCGGGGGATCCTTTAGTTGAGCGAAATGGCTAGCTGGAGGGTCACCGTAGGGTGCCAGCAGATCGCCTAAGGAAAGGGGTCTGTCAAGTTGCTTTACAACACAAAACAAGTTGTAATATTTAACACGTCAAATTCATAAAATCCATTTTCTTTTTTTTTTTTTGGTATTTTTCTGACAAGGTAAAAGTCGGAATTGGTAACTTTTCCAGAATTGGTAACTTCCACCCTTTAACCACCTACACATCATTTTCTAGAATATATATATCCAATAAAATTAAAAATAAAACAAGCCTCTCTAAAGACTGATTTGAGTGGGATTTAGCTCAAGAGCTCCTGCACAACAATAAGAGGTTTTTTTCAATTGAACTAGGTACCAAAACAAAATCAATAATAAAACATACATGGTTAAAATAATAGGAACAAAACACAAAATTCAATTTATCATGGAACGTAAATTGCTAGCCATAGAATCCTTTCGATCAAAGTCTATTCAAAGAAACATAATCTTCAGATCTAAATCAACTTAAACTCTTAAACATTAATTTAAAAATGTGAGTAATTACAAAAGTATTAATGCATTTGTCCCTAAATACTTGAGGCAAGTTTTCTTCAGGTTTAGCTTATTAACAAGGAATGTGGGAACTAGCTAGCTTAGTTGATACAAGTCTTTTATGTTCTACAGGAAGTACTAGGTTCAAATCTAGCTCAGACTAGGGTGGGGAGGGGTTTTTATTTATCTTGATTGTATTTAAAAAAATAATAATAATAAACAAGAGGGGCAAGGCCTGATGAGGATCATTACAGGTACTTAGCTCTCGCAATCCAGAACAAATTGTAATAAAGAGAATGAACTTTAAGTGTCTTTATATCTACCAATATGTGCAAAACAACTTCCTACGTTTCTTCGCTTATTTACAAGGACGGAGGATGACTTCAACTTTGCTCTTAAATTAAGAAGCAATAAGGTGGAAGAGGATCGCTTGGTGTATAATTTGTACAATATTATTGTCCATGTTCCTTAGGCTTTTTTCGTTTTACAAACAATATGGTCTTGGAAGGTGGAATATAGAGAAAGGATTCTTGTAAACCACTGCTTAAGGCTTAGTTGACTCAAAGAAATCAGTTGTAAGCAAATTGTTATGACTACTGCAATGTCTGTGACATATGTCAGCCCATTTCATCATGAACACCTCAAAATCTACCTTGTTACGAGGTTTATAGCTTGCAAAATAAACAACAACCTAGTAACAACTAAGGCTATGGTGTAGCTCTAGATCTAATGTTAAATCGTATCTCCAAGTAACTTCAACAAAATTGAAACCATAAAAGAACTTAAATTATATCACTCATTTCCTAAAATTTATAGGAAATGTAAGTTGCTACTCTAAAAGCCTCCGATTCTCACCCACAAAATAATTCAATCAATTGACCTAAAATTTTAGAGGACAAACATTTTCAGCACACAAAGCTAACTCAAACCCACAGCAAAAGAAGCACTAATGTTATAACAAAGAACCAATAATTAAATGGATCTCAATTACTACCATTTAACCAAAAACATGAAAATAAGGAAGACCAAGTAAATAAGAAAAGAGAGGAAATGAATACCAAATCAAATTAGTAAAAACTATGTTTCCAAATCAGTTAACAAGACAAAAACAGAAACAAATAAAAAAAAACTTAACACCACAACCTCAATCACTACTTTAGGAAAACAATGAATAAGTTGTCCAAACCTGGATGCTCCCTCAATGTAGTATCCAAGCAATCTCACAAGATTGTTGCGTCGAACACCTCCACTTTAAATTCCTTCTCAGCTTGACCTCTAATAATATACAAGTCTCATAACTTAATAATATAATTTAAAAAATTATGATAATTATCAAACTAGACTAAATTAACAAAAAGAAGATTCAAATGATCAAGATCTTCCCTTTTTTTTCCCTTTATTTCCAAAAGCAGGTTACTTTACAACAAGTTGCTAACACAAGACAAGAATAACAAACACTGAAGCAAAAATAAAATCAAAAGAAAATCCAAACACCAGACTATCGTTTAATTTCAACCATAATCAATTGCCTAAACCAAAAAAAAAAAAAAAAACAACACATATCATATTACGCAAAATTAGTAACTTCAAGTTTAATTTCAAATCCATCAAGTCTATACACATGCAAAAAATCAATCTTTTAAATCAAACTCTGGACAATCAGTCTATACACATGCATTTTATTGTTGTTCACAGTGTTTCCAGTATCTACAAGAAAATGCTCCATTATAGAGGTTACCACAGGATCAGAAAATGCTCTAGTACAAAGGGCAAGCAGGCGAGAGGTTCAGAGTTTGGAAGACCGTAACTTCACAAGGCGAGAGGTTCAGATCAGTAATTTCACAAACTTATACAAAAAATCAATCTTTTAATTTCAAAGCACTGCCAATAAAAGTCACTTCAAGTTTCAACTATAAATCCATCAGTTCACAAACAACAAATCACATGTTCATCAAGGACAGGTATACGAATTTACAAAAAAAGAAAAAAAGTGTGAATGCCAAAAACCTTCATCAAGGGCAAGTATACAAATCACTGGTAAATCAAAGCAAAGGGCTGTTGAGCCTAGTGAATCACTATCAAACCTGGTATTTCTTGCCAAAAACATTGCTGGACACACTCATATTTCTCACCAAAAACAATGAATGAATCTCACCAAAAGCTAAAAGACAACCGATCCAATAATCATATTTTTTTACAAGGAATACCTGTTTGACTAGGACCAAGGATGATGAGGTAGTAGTGTGACTACAGATGGTGAGGAACTAGGAGTGACGGCGAGTCAGTAGCGATGGTCAGGTTAGTGTTTGGTGATGGTACAAAGGTTTGAAGAAGGCGACATTGATGGTGAAGTACAACACAAAGAAAAGATTGCCAATATGAGAGTTTGATGCAAAGAAAATAGTTCTCTTTTTATGTGGGAAAACAAATTAAATAGATTTTATTTTGAGAAATTGGAAAATTCTCCCACCAATTTCTTTGTTTACGTGGGAAAACAAGAAAAGTAATTTTTTTTTTAAATCTTTTTAGAATTACCGCCAAAACTTTTACAATTGAGGGTTTTGTGAATTTTTATTTTATTATTACTTATTTTTATTATTTATTTAATTATAATTTTATAACATTTGATAATTTTGACTTCCATAACTTACCTATTGTGCTATTTAACCACAAATGCTTAACCAATTTAAAAAATCTTCATGATCATTTATAGCATATCTTATATGTTATATATTTAAAATAAAAAGTTATTAATCTATATTACTAAGTGATTAAGTAACATAGCTTTTGATTATAAAATGCTATATAATTGATAGCCTTTTCATTGCATAAAAAAAAAAAAATGAATGCTATCGTGTAATGTTATAAGATGCAGGATTTGTTGTAGTGATGGTGTTAGATCTTTTATTGGCATTGCTAAAAATCACAGATTGTAATATCATTTTTCCGAATCCAGTGTTGTAAATGAGATGTATAAGCATTGTAAATATGTTATACTAAAATGTCCTCATTTATGGAATAATGAAATTGATTAAATTTTGAATATATAATGAATTCTAGTGAAATTTCCGAATGGATCGGAAATAAATTCGAATCCGAAAAGTGATATAATGATTTATTAAAGTATATGATGAAAATTAGTGATAAAGGAATTTTCATAAAAGAGATGATTAAATGAACTAATTAGAGGTTATACAAGGGCACATTTGGAATTGAAATTTTGAGTGCATAAAGTGTAGAGAAAATGAGGGTTAAAATAGGCAAATAACACTAGTGGCATAGCTTATAATTTAATGACAAAGTTGAGGGGCAATTAATAAGATCAATGAAAGCTATAAAGTGAAGAAATCACTAGAAGAATGTAGAAATGAGGTGGCTCACAGTAGAAACCAAAAATGAAGAAAAAAAAAAAAAACTACAGGGCAGTTTAGCCATAGGGAAAAGAAACAGAATAGTAGCTGTGTTAGGTCCATTTTCACACCAATTTCAAGCGTTTTCAAGCCAATAAAAGGTGGAGAACCAGTCTAGGAGCAATATCCAACAAAGTAAGTGATTTTCAAGGGAAAAAGTTTGAGTTTTCATAATGTTATTATGTGAAAAATTGGATTCAAAGCTGTTCACTTACTACATGTGTTATTGATGGAATTTTCATGCATGGGTTTTAGAGTTTTGAAGCTTCAATCTTGTAAGGAAATAAAGCAATGATCCAAGGAAGTTTTGGTAAGCTTACAAGTAAGTTAATCTTGTGATCTAAAATGTTATTGATGTAGCTTTGAATGTTAGTTTGCTGTCATGATAATGAGTGTGATTTTAATTGAATTTCAGGTGAGAGACTTGAGAAGTTTGATGATATGATGAGTATGGTGCACAACTAATAAAGGGTTGTGTAATTCAAGTTGTGTTTGATGTGTTTGAGTGAAATTCATGCATGAAATGAGCTAGAATACCAAGTGGAAATGTTGAAATGAAAACCAAAAACATAATAGCTTATATTACCATATATTCGCCATCAGAAGTATAATGTGATGGATGATTGTTTTGATTTTTTTGGCATGATTTGTGGACTGTTTTGATGATGATTATGGTATGAAATCGAAAAGAAATGGGTTGGATAATAAAGGATGTAGTTTACGGCCAAAGTTAGTATTGATGTTCAAGTGTATTGTTTTATGAGTTTAACTTGAATTTGTATCATAATATGCATTTGAATGTGATTATGATGAGAAAAAATTGAGTTAGATGGATGGTGTAAAAGATGAAGTGCATTCCGCCTAAGAAAGTTGAAATGGTTCAAGAATTGATTTAATGCATAGATGAGAAAAATTGAGTTAAGTGGAAATGTTTTGTATATTCTAAAGTGTTATAATTTCATGTTAGAAGCAAAATGTGGGTTAATAAGCTACCATGTTTTGGCATTAATGTGTTTGTTATGGTGGAAAGTTGTTTTTGGATGATTTGAATGATTTTAAAAGTTATATGAATGATAGGAGTAAATTGAAATTGAAGGGAAGACTATTAGATTGTTAAATGGTTGAATGTACATTAATGTGCCAAATGGAAGTAAATATATAAATGGTTAATTTTAGTGGCGATGCTTTTGTTAGGCATTGTGCCTAAGAGCTTGTAATTTGTAAACGTTTAAATAAACATAAATAAATAAAGTTTATTTTATTCAAATTAGTGTGCATTTATGAAATGTTTGCTTCATACGAAAATTGTAACATCCATGATTACTTATGTAGTCTCAAATTAAGTATATAAGAGTTATATACAAGAGGATTTAGTTTGAGATTAGTAATCTTAAAAGTCGTAGAAAACAAGCAAAGCTGAGTACTTTGTTTGTGTAAATCTACAGTTGCGGTCTATTTGTATTTGATTTGATCTTATCCGGGATTGTTATATGGTGATATGAAAATGGAGGCACTTATATAATAGAGATTATATAGGACTGGACCATGATAAAAATGAATTCTTATTAATATCCGTTAAACAAAGAAATTCTTATTTATCAACTAGATGATCATATATGGATTGATCTTAATTCTGAGTGTTTATGGACTCCTATTTGTTGGGTCATATCTTTTGATTTACATGGGTGAGACTGTTATAGATTTACGGTCAATAAGCTTCGTACTTTGGAGATGTGATTTAATAAGTGGCTGGGAACATTACACAATAGTGGAATCCACTCCTTCTTGCAAGAAGTAGATGAGTAGTTCCCTTAAGTGTTGATTCGGGTCTCGAACAATAAGAGCGCTCAACTTTCTGTTTACAAGTAAACGAAAGAAATTCATAAGTTGTTATGGATATATTGTTCATTAGAGAATCAATGGTACTTAATGGAAACAAGATATAATTAGAGAGGTGTAACGGATTTTAATAACCTAGCTCTATTATGAACTATTCGTGGAGGATCGAACCATATGAAATGATTAAATCGATGGACATTGAAAATTCAGATTGTGTAAAACATCTACAATTTTGAGAGTTCAACCTTAAGTTTTTAGTGAAGTAACTCTAAGGTTAATAATAGTGAATTATTAATTAAAGAATTTAATTAATAATTCCGATATTATTGGAGCTCAAATTGTAGGTCCATTTGGTCCCTTGCTAGCTCACAACCACATAAAGAAACAAGTTGAAGAATATAATTGGATTATCCGATTATTGGTGTACATATAAATTTATGTACATGTTCAAAAATTATTTAAATAATTTGATTATTTAAATATTTATAATTATTTAATTAATGGTTAATTATTTAATTATTTGTAGAGGTCATGGGTTCAATTATAAATGATGTCATTAAATTAATTATGATTTAGAATAATTTAATTTAATGAAATTCATTTAATTAATTAATGGAAATAATAATTTTAATTGGAATAAGATTCCATTTAAATATATTAAAAGAGTTTTAATTTAATAGGAATTAGATTCCATATTAAATTAAAAGAATAGAATTCTAATCCAATAAGAATTTGATTCCATATTGGATATGAATTAAGTCTTTCAATTTAAATAGGAATTTGGATTCCTTGTTAAAAAAAGTGCCATAGTTTACCAATATATATAAAAGATTTTTATGATTGGTAAGAGTAATGGTAGTAGAGAGAATTTTGGCTACTTGAACCAAAATTTCTATTGATTAAAAATCACCAAATAACCATCTACTTCAAAAGGATCTTCAAAAGATTGTGCCACACACAGTTTCTTTTGTAAGAGTCATAGCAAGGAAGATCAGGTGGTGAAGAATCTGCGAATCAAAAGGGATCAATTCAATCTTCATGCAAGGTAAGATTCGATCTTATTAATTTAATTATTGAATCGTTATTACTAGTATCGATCGGCATGTTTGTTTGAAAATTTTAAAATTCACGTTTCCGCATTCGAATTAAAATCGAAATTTTCCCTTTCAGCTTTCTAAAACTAGAATACGAAAATATATAGGTGACGGGAAACAAAGGAAAGTCTAAATTACGCTATAGTGAGGCTACTTAAAGAAATAGGTAAGTGTCCCTTC